>BLSH010239872.1:72317-99871 GCA_018402905.1 Glandirana rugosa
TATATATATATATATATATGTGTATGGTGCTGCAGGTAGTGTCGTGGTATGTGTATATATATATATATATATATATATATATATACACACACACACAGCACAGTGGTGTAGTGATTAGCACTATCTATATATATATATAATCAGGCAGGTAGTGTCATGGTATATATGTATATATATAGAGTGCTAACCACTACACCACTGTGCTGTGTGTATATATATATATATATATATATATATATATACCCCACTTTCATGGGGAAAAAATAGTAAATAAAGAAAAAAATATATAGTGCATATAATTGCGACACTAATCATATTGCAATTGAATGTTATTAAAAATTATCTTTCCTTTCCAATCTGCAGCTCTGTAATTTTCTGAGAATGCCATGCAATATGGCTACCTGAAGTTGTTTTGTACACAGAATGTGTAATGGCCACTCCCCAGAAACATCATTTCCTGCTTGTGTGATTGGCTCACCAATTTTCCCAGAAGTCTGCCCTAAGATACAAGTCGATTTTAGACATCTCCTGCAACAAAAATGTCATTTTTGGTGAGATACCTCCAATAGGAACACGTCCTATGCTGGCCATACGCTATACGAAAAATCGGCCAAAAAACGGTCATTTGGACAGTTTGTTCGTTTTTCGGCCAGTTAATGGGTACAAATCGGTAATAGGTTGGGACGTTTTTTTATTCCTTTTATTTTTTTTTTTTCTAGATTTTTCCTTTATTTCCAGCATTTCACAAAATTCCAATCTTTGTCTTGAAAGATATACAATGAAATGTATCTTATTAGTTCCCGTCCTCCCCCCTCCGATAGTAAGGTAGAGGGAGGAAAGCGGGGACCACACAAAAAGAAAAAGAAAGAGAGGGGAGAGAAGAAGAAAAAAAAAAAAAAAAAAAAATATATATATATAAGGGAAGAGGATAGAAAGTGCCTATGACTAATGTAGATATAAAACTATCAAAAAGGTGCATTGGTTGGGACGTATTTGAGGCAAAAAAAAGGAAGGACAAGTTTGGAAATTTTCGGCCGAACTAACGATAAAGTGAAAGGTTAATGTGTCTCCCCTCCAAACAGTTTGCACTAGGTATATGTGAAAAAACAAACAAAAAACAGATCCATGTATGTCCATTGAACAATTTATCGGTCATTACGTGGTGGCACTATCGTTTGCTCTCACAGCCGATTGTTCGTTTTTCCAAAATGGGTTTGGTCGATTTTTCGTACAGTGTATGACCAGCATAAGGCAGGCCATGCACGGTCGAATTCCGAACGAATTTTCTGTTCAAAATCAGAAATTTTGTGTGTTTTGTGATCCGATTGTGCCACCAATGATTTTCAAAAATTCGGCTGGGAATCTTCTTTTCTTTCTGGGAATTTTCTTTTCTTTCTGGGAATTTTCTTTTCTTTCCGGGAATTTTCTTTTCTTGTACTCATCTGCATTCCTTTTTCTATTACATTTTTCACACGATTCTCCCATCATTGATTAGAAAAGGGTTTGTTTCTCAAAAAAATTCCAACATGCCCGATTTCTCAAATTTGATTGCCGCACGAAAATTGGCAATAATGGTGCGAAATTCGAACAAAAATTCTTAGAAACGATTTTTGAAAAAAAACTCTTTCGAAATTCGACCCATATATGGCCTGCGGAAGACCATACATGGTCGAATTCTGAACGAATTGTCTTTTCAAAATCAGAAATTTCATGCATTTTTTGGTCTGATGGCGCCACCGATGATTTTTCGAAATTTGGCCATCCAAGCCTTCAATTTCACTCCATGTTGCTATAGAAAAAAATTTTCGTGGCCGGGAATCTTTCTTTCTGGGAATTTTCTTTTCTTGCACTCATATGCATTCTTTTTCTATTACATTTCTCGCACGATTCTTCCATCATTGATTGTAAAAATCGTTTGTTTTTCTATAAATTTCCAAATGCCTGATTACTCAAATTAGATTGCCACATTAAAATCGACTGCTGCTGCAGCCCACTAATGGTGCGAAATTTGAACGAAAATTTTTAGAAACTATTTTCAAAAGAAAATTCTTTCAGAATTCAACCGTGTATGGCCGGCCTTAAAGGGGTTGTAAACCCTCGCTGTTTTTCACCTTAATGCATTCTAGGCATTAAGGTGAAAAACACCTGAAAATGCATAGATGTGAATCGAGCCTCAAAGTAGTTGTAAACCCCAGTCATGGAATCTGAGCAAAGCACATATATCTCTAGTGTTTACTTATCTCCCCTCAAAGCTCTAAGTGTCGTTTCTCTCTGGTGCTTTGTTCCTCTGTTATCAGCATGAATCGTTTCTGAGAAATTTTCCTGACACATGAGATAAATTTGTGTCGGGAGGGAGCGGGGGAAGAGCTCAGCAGACAGCTTGTCTATTCAGAACACTTTTCTTCTGCTGTGTGGAGGGGGTGTGTGCCTTTCCTCCAATCAGCTCTCACACACTGTAACTGCAGCCTCTCCGCCCCCTCCTCTGTGCTCCTGAACGATGTAGAAAGATTTTACACACATTTTGCCCTTTTGAAGGTAGGGAAGAGAAGACTGCAGATAAACAAGTAACACCTATGTAGGAGGATTTGTTTTATCTCTGTGTATCATCTGACGTTGTTCATTTCACTGGGTATATGTGAGGGTTTACATCCACTTTAAGCTGGATACACACTATACAACTTTTGTTGTTAGATTTCCTTTAGAATTACCTTCAACTATGTAGTGGAAGGGTCTGCCTGATTGCATATAAATCGAAAGTGTTTAGGTCTGACCTCATATTATATGGTTTTGGTAAATCTAAAGGGAAAAAAAATCTAAGAAAATTGTAAAGTGTGTATCCAGCTTTAGTCTACACTTGTTCTATGAAGGACAGTAAAAACATAGATCTATAGTCAGACAACAAAAACAACAAAAAAAGCAATAAGGGTCCTTTCACACAAGCGGAGCGATTTGACGGGCTCCGCTGCTCAGCGGGGATCCATCCGTTGATCCCCGCTGAGCCGACGGATGACAGGACAGTCTCTGCACTCCGTGCAGAGACTGACCTGTCAGAGATCCATTCTCCTCTATGGAAGATCAGATGAACACGGACCGTCTGTCCTTGTTCATCCGATCCGATCCGCCAGGTGGATGGAAAATAGGGCTTCCATCCGTCTGTTTCTGGCGGATCGGAGCGGATCGGGTGTCAGCAGACATGTCATCGCTGACATCCGCCGCTCCATAGAGCACAATGGAGCGTCCGTTTGGGTCCACCTGGAAAACTGACAGGCGGACCCAAACGGACCGTATGTGTGAAAGAGCCCTAATAAAAAAAAAAAAATACCAAACAAAAAAAAACCCAAAACAAACAAACAAACAAAACAAAAAACAAACAAAAAAAATTTAAAGAGGGCAGACTCGATGGACTGCTCTGTCTTTTTCTGCAGTCACTTTTCTATGTTTCTATGTAAGTGGTTGAGCCATGATTGTACCGCCCATAACCAATCCAAAGGCAGTGTTTGCCGTGGTTGCAATGCCTTGCATCGCAGAACATCAAAAATGATCCCCCCTGTCACATTCAGCCCTATTCAAGTGAATGGACCTGCAGTGGTTGTGGTCTTTGAGGCTGCATTCACACCTGAGCGTAGCGGTTTTGGAAGTTTTTTCAAGCTTTTTGTCACGCATTTGTAAATGCCGATGACGTGCTAATATGCATGACTGACGCTTTTCCATTGATAGAATGGCAATACAAATGTTCCATAAACGCCGGAATATTCGTGCGACAAAAATACCTCCGGGAGTAGTTTGAGCGTAGGGCGTTTGGCTTCAGGCGTTTTTGAGTGGAGATGTGAACCATCTAGATAGAGAATCATTGATTTTTTCCCCTCCAGCGTTTTGTAGATTCAGGCTTCAGGCATATTCAAGCTACAAAACACTCCGGTGTGAATGGGCCCTTAGGGTTAAAGCCAGTGGCATAGCCCCCCAACTGTCCCTGATTTTGAGGGACTGTCCCTGATTTGGAACAAAATCCCTCCGTCCCTCTTTCCTCCTCATTTGTCCCTCATTTTGGTCTGGTCTATATAGTTGTATATAAAATGCACTTTTTATCTTTTAAAAAGTGTTTCCCAGTGCTGAACCTTTCATCCATTTTCTAAATTGCTGCATTTGTAAATTTGAAAAGCCAGTATAAAGGAATAGTAATGGTAAAAAAAAAAAAAAAAAATTGTGGGTTTAACTAATCATTTTTTTGTATAATTCTCCTTTAAGGGGGCGTGACAGGGGGTGTGTCCTATGCCTGCATACTTTTGCTTATAGGTGTCCCTCCATCTCAAAACATTGGGAGGTATGCAGTGGTGAGGAGGCAACGTATTGTGATCCATCACAGACTGTTCTCCAGAGGGGCAACACTTATGTGAACAAGCCCTAAGATCTTTTAATCCCTAACCATGCTAAACAGTGTGGATGGACCAATCTTTCCTGCTGGCTATTGTATTCTGACAGCCAACAACCGCGGCTGTCAGAATACCTAAACCGTGGCTGCATCTGATTGGATGGAGCTGATGTTAGGTCAACATTTTTTCACCCCACTCCTTAGATTTTTAGATCAAAGGATGTCAGGAAGGAGGGTGGCAACAAGGCCTCCAAGGCTCGAATTTTGTCCAGTTCATCAGGCACTGGATGAAATTTGCTTTGTGTATGGGCGGCTTAAGTCTACATGGGTGGCTGATAATTTGTCTGAGCAGTTGTTAAAGCTGAACTCCAGGCACTCACACTCACATACTAATGGAGAGGTTTGCTTAAAAAAAAAAAAATTATATGCCTGAAATAGTCATCTTTGTAAGAAATTCTGTATATAGCCCTATAGAATGGGCAGATGGTGCACGGCTTTGCTGCTTAACTGCAGACAGGAAACTTTATTATACAGAAAAAAGGCATAGAGTTTATCATAGAGCAGCTACAAACGTATTAACACTGCCATCTAATGGCTGAAGAATATATCTGTAGTTGTTGCACAAAAATACATGAACAAGGTATTCAAACAATCTTAGTCCATGGTAAGGTGACACATCAGGCTCTAAATCTTACATCTCTTGCCTGCAGAGGAAGGTGTTTAGTTGTTTTAATCTTCCGCCGCACTGGAAGAGGGGTGGGCAAAGAACAGAAGAGAATTATGAGGAACTGTTACCCGTAGTCCAATAATATAATGAGGAACTGCTATTTGGAGTGAACAATGTAAATAGTACAGAAGTTGGGGCACGAATTACAAGGAGTTATTAGTGGAGAAGCATCACTTTTAAGTTGGACTGCTGCCTTAAACGCCAACCTTGCATTATGTGTCAGCCTCAGCCAGCCATCGGGGGCACTAGTGAGTGCTTTCTCTGGGTCCCCAAATGGGAGCAGTAAGCCCCGCCCACAAGCTTACAATCTAAGGTGCCTATCTCACATACACTATATTACCAAAAGTATTGGGACACCTGCCTTTACACACACATGAACTTTAATGGAATCCCAGTCTTAGTCCGTAGGGTTCAATATTGAGTTGGCCCACCCTTTGCATCTATAACAGCTTCAACTCTTCTGGGAAGGCTGTCCACATAGTTTAAGAGTGTGTCTATGGGAATGTTTGACCATTCTTCCAGAACAGTGGTTCTCAACTCCTGTCCGCAGGACCCACTAACAGGCCAGGTTTGCAGGATAACTGAAATACATCACAGGTGAGATTTGCTGCTCAGTGATTGCAGTATTCGAGTTTGCATCTCCCAAAGGTAATACTTAAAATCTGGCCTGTTGGTGGGTCCTGAGGACAGGAGTTGAGAACCACTGTTCTAGAAGCACATTTGTGAGATCAGGCACTGATGTGGATGAGAAGGCCTGGCTCTCGGTCTAATTCATCCCAAAGGCATTCTATCGGGTTGAGGTGCAGGCCAGTTAAGTTCCTCCACCCCAAACTCACTCATCCACGCCTTTATGGACCTTGCTTTGTGCAGTGGTCCAAATCATTTGGTGGAGGGTGGATGGTGTTGGGTTGTTTTTCAGGGGTTGGGCTTGGCCCCTTAGCTCCAGTGAACGGAACTCTTAAGACGTCTGCATACCAAGTCTTTTCGGACAATTTCATGAACACAACTTTGTGGAAACAGTTTGGGGATGGCCCCTTCCTATTCCAACATGACTGCACACCAGTGCACAAAGCAAGGCCCATAAAGACATGGATGAGTGAGTTTGGGGTGGAGGAACCTGACTGGCCTGCACAGAGTACTGACCTCAACCCAATAGAACACCTTTTGGAATTAGAGCAGAGACTACGAGCCAGGCCTTCTCGTCCAACATCAGTGCCTGACCTCACAAATTCGCATCTAGAAGAATGGTCAAACATTCCCACAGACACACTCCTAAACTATGTGGACAGCCTTCCCAGAAGAGTTGAAGAGGTTATAGATGCAAAGGGTGGGGCAACTCAATATTGAACTCTACGGTCTAAGACTGGGATTCCATTAAAGTTCATGTGCGTGTAAAGACAGGTGTCCCAATACTTTTGGTAATATAGTGTATGTGAGATAGGCACCTTAGATTGTAAGCTTGTGGGCGGGGCTTACTGCTCCCATTTGGGGTCCCAGAGAAAGCACTCACTAGTGCCCCCAATAGACAGGCAGGCTTCCCAATACTTTTGGTAATATAGTGTATATACAGTATACTAAAGCCAAATTATGCAGAAGTCAATTACATTACCAGCATGTCTTTGGAATATGGGAGGAAACCAACTCAAGCACAGGGAGAACATGCAAACTCCATACAGCTAGATTCCTGGCTGAAGTTTGAACCAGTGACTCCAGCGCTGCATGGCAGAAGTTCTGACCCCTAAGCTACACTGTGTAAAGGTATATGTGTATTTGCATTAATAACCTCTATGTAGGGCAAACTTCTGCTATAGGTCAGTGTCTGGTAAACACTTCTCTAAAAATTAGCACATTTTTGTATAGAGGAAGCAGCTGAGATGGGTTCTGGGGCCAGGTCAAATTTGCTAAAGAGGCACATGTAAATCAGAAGTAGTAAATGCAAATCTGCAGATTAATACATTTCTCTGTCTACATTTAAAACATTTGCATTTGTTTCACTGTACAATAAAGTACAATAAAACCTCTGTGTATTTTCCCATGAACACGGACAGGAAGAAGACAGTTTATTTGAGTTGTTTGAACTTCTGAGGATTTGGAGTTCATATAAATGGGGGGCTTTAGTAGCATCTTCACAGATGCAGTTTTATATCCTCCCAGAGGTAGGTATATTGCCTAAAAAGGGGGTCCAGGATTGTCATTGAGGGCGAAAACCCGCCTTTGCTCTCTTGAAAATCGAGTTCTCCAATTAAAGGGCCCAAAAATGGATGAAAGCTGTTTAGAGCATGGGCGTAACTACAGGGGTTGCAGGGGTTGCAATTGCAACCAGGCCCTGTGCTCCAGGGGACCCATGTGCCTCCCTTGTACACCAGGATAGGAGGGATGGCGGGGGCGGCATTTAGAGGAACAAATCTCCTCCATTTTCCTCCTAGTGGAGGAGATTGGTTCCTCTATATGCTGCCCCCACCGCCCCTCCTATCCAGTTTACTTGTCTTCTCCTGTTCCCAGGGTCCCCCCCCCCCCCCCACAGAGCTGCTGTCTTCCCCCCTCCTCTCTCCTGCCAGCTGCTGTAGAAGATGAGTCATGATGGAGAGATGGGAACGGGTCAGTAAATTTGTCATTTACCGACTCTTTCCTTTTTTGAATGGACAGAGTCAGTGATTGGTACCAATTGGTTCATTCATAACTAAAGCATAGTAAACTGTTTTTACTATACTTCCGTTTCTGAATGAATGGGAGGCTCGGTACACAACTATTCGTTTATAAAGGGACCCGCAACGGGAGTAAAGGGCCCCAGTATCAGTGTGAAGAGGGAAGGGCCCTGGCCAGGCGTCAGGGGGGCCCTTCATAATTTCTTGCACCGAGGCCATGAAGGTTCTAGTTACGCCTTTGAGCAGGAGTCTCCAACTTTTCTAAGAAAAGGACCAGTTTAATGTTCTTCAGACTTTAGAGGGGTCAGACTGTGACCAGTGGGAGCAGAAAATGCCCCGGCATCAGTGGGCATAAACAATGGTCTATCGTTGGTTGAAATGGAAGGAATATTGCCCCATTGTTGGTATCAATGGGAATAATAGTGCCCCAATTGATGGTGTCAGGGGAGAAATAGTGGCCCATCAATGTTGTCAGTGGGAAGAATAGTGCCCCATCGATGGTGTCTGTGGGTGGAATAGTGCCTCAAGGGCCAGATAAAGGCAAGCCGAGGGCCACTTCTGGCCCCCTGGCCGCAGTTTGGAGACCACTGGTTTAGAGGATGACATGGGGCCATTGATATTGGGGATACCAGTGTTGTAGTGGTTGAAAGGACTGCCGTAATGATAACAGTGTAAAACAGAGACAAAAGATCAGCTGAAGCTGCTAACCATAGGTGTGCGCAGTCTATTGCATTAGGGGGTGCACCCCAAAGCTCAAACACACATGCGTGTGTGTGTAAGTTTATATATAGAGCAGTGGATGATGTCAGTAGGGCAGAAATTGGTGTCAGTAGTAGTTTTTTTATATATTATTTTTGCAATTTAATTTTCTTTTAATTTACACTTTTTTTGGAGCCCCATTAGGGGGCTTTGGTGAAATATCAGGGATCTAAATAGGGGGAATCTGCTCCACACTGGATGATTAGGGTGTGCCCAGGCACACACGCCTATGCTGCTAACATACTGTCCCCAGAACTTAACTCAGCTGCCTCTTTTACCCAAGACAATATGGCCAGATGGCACCAAGATGTGACATTATCCTTGTACTGGGAGCTCTAAAAGTGTCAAAGTTACCTAAAATGTGTTTACCAGGGGTCCCTCTACAGGTCATGTTCATCTGTGTAATGGAACCCCCCCCTCCCCCCACCCTTTACTAACATGCATCATTCTGTCCAGAGATGTACCCATATACAGTACAGCCCAGAGGTAGCATGAGCTGGCATGCAGACATACCTATACAGCTGCACAAGGGCCCAAAGGGACAAGGGGACCAGTTAGGAGAGTACTGGGCTCACCAATGCTGAACATCTAGGCCTCATTGTAGAGGGACCAGCCCTTGACCAGTATACCAAACAGATTAATTTAGGTTGATTGGCGCTAGAACTTATGCCAATTGGGGCAGAGATGCCAATAAAGGGAGACATGGTTAAATCAGGTAAATGGTGATTATAAAAACCCACAAGAATGATGGCAGAGTAAGACCAGGTGGTCCACCGAGTCTGACCTATTTTGTACTTGTATATATATACAGTATATTTATATATTTTTAATTATGCATTTAACTTCTTTGAGTATAGATCTATGTTGGTCCAAGCATGTTCGAATCCACTTACTGTTGACTGGATCACTACCTGTGCTTGAGGTCTATCCCAATCTTTAAAGCAGAACTCCGGGAAAAAACTTTTTTCCATGTCCTTGTTGCTGATCTCCTACCTTCACCAACTATGCCATCCATCTTCTGCTGAGCTCTGTAGTTCCACTGTAGTAGCCTGCTGAACTTGCTGAAAAACCATTATTCCCATCTGACATCCTGTTTGTAAGACCACTGGAGCCTCTCTGTCCTGTACTGCTAGCGGTCTGACACGCCCACTTGTAGTCCTCTAGCAAAAGCAGCTAGGACGGACTTCCTTGGTGGAGGGGGTCTCGCAACCCCCGGTCTGTGCCGCCCATAGAGGTGGTTTCCTCCTACCTCCTCCCCCCCCCTCGTCTGCCCGCCCGCCGTCTCATCAATGATAGCATAGATCTCTGCTATTTCTGGAATTCCTGGCATGTTTGCTATGTGAACACCTCTGCTTTCCCCTGGCATCATACACTTCCATATATCTATAGGAGGGGTTTCCACCATCCCTGCCAACTTTCATTTTTATGTCTTGTTTTCAGTGTGATGTGTATCATATGTGACGTTACATATCAGCATTGTGGTGATATTGAAGTGTATTGAGATTTCCATACATTAGAGGGTTCCACCATTATTGTGTTATTGATTAGTAAGTTAGTGCTGCTCTTTTTTGTGTTTTTCTCATGCCAACATTTACTTGTGTCACATGCTGATATAAAACATCCCAGCTCTCTCTTTCTGTGGTACAGCTGGGGATGTTCTTATATACACCATACCAGCACTGATTGTTATAACTATCTCAAGTCTGCAGGAGGAAGAGGAATATTTCTAATAGTGAATTACAGCAGAGTAGTGTATAATATATCATTATGGGATGTGATTACAGAAAGTAAGGGTAATATATTTATCTCCTTGTGGCTGGTGAGGAGAGAAGACATGCTGTGTCACTGGTTAGTGGGCCTGGCTGCAGAATAAGGGGTGTGATTCATGTTGAAGTGGGCTTGTTCACATTTACATGTACAGGCCTAGTGTACCTCCCACATTCATTGAAATCTGCAAAGCATGATGGGAAATGTAGTATAAACAGAGAGAAGAGGATATGATGCAATCATTCTTCTAACAGAGCCTGCCTTGCAGAATACATAATGCATCATTTGGACGAGAGAGACCACTTCCTGTACATTAAATTGGACATATCTCTTCAGAGGTAAGGAATTTCACAAATGTAATAACTGTTTAGTGTTTAGTGTAGGGAGATGTACTATCGGGGAATCTTTTGAAAATCCCGGAGTTCTGCTTTAACTACTCTTTTGGTAAACCAACACCTTCTAAAGCTGGGCAAACAAGGTTGATAGAGGAATCCCCCCACCAGGGCATTGTATGCAGATAGCAGCTTCAACTGCTATCAGAATATATCAATCAGCTGCAGCCACTGCTGTTTTCCAGCGAGTCCACTTCACGGAAGTCGATATAACGGTCCCTGCTGAACCAGCCAAATTTTGATCCACCTATGCCCAGCTTTAGATATTGATTTAGTCAAAACCTGCAGATATATTATATTAACAATCATTCAGCTAGGCTGAATTTTAAATGGAGGGCATTAATATACACTATATTACCAAAAGTATTGGGACGCCTGCCGGTACACGCACCTGAACTTTAATGGCGCCCCAGTCTTAGTTTGTAGGGTTCAATATTGAGTTGGCCCACCCTTTGCACCTACGTAGAACAGTGTCAATTCTTCTGGGAAGGCTGTCCACAAGGTTTAGGAGTGTGTCTATGGGAATATTTGACCATTCTTAAAGAATGCATTTGTGTGGTCAGGCATTGATGTTAGGCGAGAAGGCCTGGCTCGCAGTCTCCACTGTAATTTATCCCAAAGGTGTTCTATCGGGTTGAGGTCAGGACTCTGTACAGACCAGTCAAGTTCCTCCACCCCAAACTCGCTCATCCATGTCTTTATGGACCTTGCTTTGTGCACTGGTCCAAATCATTTGGAGGAGGGGGGGGGGGTTATGGTGTGGGGTTGTTTTTCAGGGGTTGAAGGGAAATTTTAAGGCATCAGCATACCAAGACATTTTGGACAATTTTATGCTCCCAACATTGTGGGAACAGTTTGGGATGGCCCCTTCCTGTTTCAACATGACTGCGCACCAGTGCACAAAGCAAGGTCCATAAAGACATGGATGAGCAAGGTCGGGGTGGAAGAACTTGACTGGCCTGCACAGAGTCCTGACCTCAACCCTTGCGAACACCCTTGGGATGAATTAGAGCAGAGACTGTGAGCCAGGCCTTCTCGTCCACTTCAGTGCCTGACCTCACAAATATGCTTCTGGAACAATGGTCAAACATTCCCATAGATACACTCCTAAACCTTGTGGAAAGCCTTCGCAGAAGAGTTGAAGCTGTTATAGCTGCAAAGGGTGGGCCAACTCAATGTGAACCCTACAGACTAAGACTGGGGTGCCATTAAAGTTCATGTGCGTGTAAAGGCAGGCGTCCCAATACTTTTGGTAATATAGTGTATGTGATGCAACAATGATAAGTAAGGCTCCGTTCACACCTGAGCAGTCCTAATCGTGGGCGGAATCACCGCGATTCTGCCCGCAATTCTAAATTGTGGGACGCTTGTGCGATGCCACTACTTCTAATTGGCAGCCGAAATCATGGCACGTATTTGCTGTGATTGACACGTGATAAACCATGCTGCAATCATGGCAAATCGCAACACGTGGCACTGTTGCTCAAAAGAAGCTCCTGCTCCTTTTTGAACGACAAGCATCGCACGGTGCAATTTGTCACGATTGCAGCACGATTTATTGAGCATCAGCCATAGCAAATATGTGCCGCAATTGGGGTGCAATCGTGGCAAATCGCACTGCGCAATGCTTGTCTCTCAAGGCTTTGAGTGCCAAGTATTGCGCGGTGCGATTTGCCGCAATTGCAGCATGATTTATGGCGTGTCAATCACAGCAAGTACGTGCCGCGATTAGGGTGCCATTAAGAAGTAATGGCATCACACAAGCGTCCCGAGATTTGCAACAATTGCACATCGTGGGCAGAATTGCGGCGGTTCCGCCTGCGATTCGGATCGCTCAGGTGTGAACGGAGCCTTAATATATGTTGGAGTTTAGATGAATACAGACTATCACATGCAGTGTTTCTAAATGTCTTAACCTGCTGTCACTTTGTTGATGTACATCCTGGATATACAGTAAATATATACAGTTGTGCTCATAAGTTTACATACCCTGGCAGAATTTATGATTTCTTGGCCATTTTTCAGAGAATATGAATGAGAACACAAAAACTTTTCTTAAACTCATGGTTAGTGTTTGGCTGAAGCCATTTATTATCAATCAACTGTGTTTACTCTTTTTAAATCGTAATGACAACAGAAACTACCCAAATGACCCTGATCAAAAGTTTACATACCCTGGTGATTTTGCACACAAGTTGACACAAAGGGGTTTGAATGGCTATTAAAGGTAACCATCCTCACCTGTGATCTGTTTGCTTGTAATTAGTGTGTATAAAAGGTCAATGAGTTTCTGGACTCCTGACAGACCCTTGCATCTTTCATCCAGTGCTGTAGTGACGTTTCTGTATTTTGAGTCATGGGGAAAGCAGAAGAATTGTCAAAGGGTCTGCAGGAAAAGCTAGTTGAACTGTATAAAACAGGAAAAGGATATAAAAAGAAGTGGAAAATGAGGGGTTCTGTTGAAACCAATCCTCGGTCAGGTAGACAAACTAAAATTTCAGCCACAACCGGCAGGAAAATTGTTCGGAATGCAAAGGAAAACCCACAAATAACTTCAGGACACTATGAAAACATGTGGTGTGTCTGTTTCAAGATGCACAATAAGTGGGCACTTGAAGAAAGATGGGCTGCATGGCCGAGTCGTCAGAAGAAAGCCATTACTATGCAAATGCCACAAAGTATCCCACTTACAATACGCCAAACAGCACAGAGACAAGCCTCAAACCTTCTGGCACAAAGTCATTTGGAGTGATGAGACCAAAATTGAGCTTTTTGGCCGCAACCAAAAACGCTACATTTGGAGAGGAGTCAACAAGTCTTGTGAAACACGGAGGTGGATCACTGATGTTTTGGGGATGTGAGAGCTACAAAGGCACAGGGAATTTGGTCAAAAATTGATGGCAAGATGAATGCAGTATTTTATCAAAAAATACTGGAGGAACATTTGCATTCATCAGCCAGGAAGCTGCGCATGGGACTTACTTGGACATTCCAACATGACAATGATCCAAAACACAAGGCCAAGTCGACCTGTCATTGGCTACAGCAGAATAAAGTGAAGGTTCTGGAGTGGCCATCTCAGTCTCCTGACCTCAATATCATTGAGCCACTCTGGGGAGATCTCAAATGTGCAGTTCATGCAAGACAGCCCAAGGATTTCCAGGAACTGGAGGCTTTTTGCCAAAAGGAATGGGCAACTTTACCATCTAAAGAGCCTCATCCACAAATACCACAAAAGACTTCCGGCTGTCATTGATGTTAAAGGGGGCAATGCACGGTATTAAGAACTGGGGTATGTAAACTTTTGATCAGGGTCATTTGGGTAGTTTCTGTTGTCATTATGATATAAAAAGAGTAAACACAGTTGATTGATAATAAATGGCTTCAGCCAAACACTAAGCATGAGTGAAAGAAACGTTTTTGTGTTATCATTCATATTCTCTGAAAAATGGCCAAGGAATCATAAATTCTGGCAGGGTATGTAAACTTATGAGCACCACTGTATATATATATATATATACAGTATAAACATACACACTTGTTTTTCTTTAATGTGTAGCTGGAAAAGCTGCACACCTTATACAAATTTACTGAAAAATGTTATTTTCCCCTCATGCAGAATACTTATAAAAAATGTATCTTTGCATGGCTCCATCAGTAGCAGTGCGGCCCGAGTCCTGCAGTTTTATGTCTTCTGTAAAGGTCTGTGCAAAGTGTGAGTTTAGCAACGAATTATTATGTTCACTTTCTTCCTCAGTCCCAGCAAAGTAATAGAATAGTCTGCAATATTGTACTGTAGGTGATTTTATGTGCAGGGATGAGTACTAACCTATTAGTACTTTATTGCTGTTGGTTACAATGTGCAAGTTAAAAGCTTAACTCCAGGCAAATAAATAAAAAAAATACACACATCAATGCAGATCTATATTCCTCAATGCAGATATAAATTAGTATTTATAAATGAAAACTTTGCCTGAATTTTACTTGCCATTGGCCACTTGCAATGCCCTGTACAGCTGAGCTCAGACTGGGAGAGCCAAAAGCATCACAAGTGCCACCTTCAGGTCAGTGAACATACTGCGGCCCAACATCTGCCTACAAGGTGCTGTGCTGAAGCATGCATATTCTATCAAATAGCATCCTGATAAGAGAGATGAGCTGATCAGTCTGCTGCTTCTCCACTGCCACTGTCCAGTTACAGGGTGGGGGAGGTAATTAACTGCAGCAAAGAAAAAAAAAATGGTCTCTTGCCCTATTAGATAGAGCAGTGTTGTGTGGTATGGCTGTTCTAATCTCAGAACTGGATGGACGAAAATACAAATTCTTTGGCAGGGAAGATAGCTTCTTTAAAGGGTTGTATCGTCCGCTTTCTCACTTTTACCTACAGGTAAGCCTATAATAAGGCTTACCTGTAGGTAAAATTAATACCCCCTAAACCTGTATGGTTTAGGAGATATTCACCCTGCATGCAGCTGCTGATGTCAGCGGCACATGAGCTCTGAAGGTCCAGCGGATCGTGCCGGAGCTTGCCGGAATGGAGCGCTCCCGCGCGCACGTGCGGGAGTGACGTCATCGCGGCTCCGGCCACTCACAGTGCTGAAGCCCGCAAACCTGGAAGAAACGCAGAGGGAACATGTCAGCTCTCTCAGCGGTGACTGGGCACGCTGCGGGGTGGCTTTGTTCTAAGGTAAGTATTTCATAAGGCAGAAGTCCAGAAACGTTAGCCTGTTCTTTTACCCATGGTTGATACGGAATAAACTAATTGCATCCAGTCTTCAGAGTGCCAGTTCATCCTTTAAGATACACAAGTATTTCATAATGTGCTAGTATGTGATGCATACTAGCACATTATGCTATTGTCTTGCAGGGATTTGTTTAAGTGGTTTACTACCCCTTTAAGCTAGCCAGTGGCCTGAAACCTGTTTGCTTGAAGATGCAAAAAAAATATTTTAGGCCTGAAGATTACATAAACTTCTCTAAAACTTTATATATTTTCTTACAGTGGACAAACCAGAGAATAAAATTAGGTAGTTTAAATTTTTTATGTTACATGATATTACCTCAAAGGTCTAGGAAACGTAAACTTTCAGTAAAAAATATACTAAAATAAATTTTAGGGCACATCAATGCAACGAATTAACCATTTTTTGGTAAAATATGAAAGATGAGGCCGCACCGAGTAAATAGATACCCAACATGTCAAACCTTAAATTTGCATGCACCTATGAAATGGCAATAAGCTTCAGTATCCTATATTTTCCATAGGCGACACTTTAAAAGCCCCCTGTGGGGGGGGGGGCAGTTTAGCATTATGGGGGAGGTCTGGTGCTAGAATTATTACCAGAATTTTTTCAGAATAATGTTTCTGAATGTAAAATTGAAAAGAATATATAATCATCTACAGTACATAATATCATCAAAAGATTCTGAGAATCTGGAGAAGTCTCTGTGCGCAAGGGAAAAGCCTGGAATGCAATATTGGATGCCCATGATCTTCGCACCCTCGGACAGCACTGCAAAAAAACAGGCATGATTCTGTGATGGATATCACTGCATGGGCTCAGGAGTACTTCCAAAATCGCTGTCTGTGAACACAGTTCGCCGTACCATCCAAAAATGCGAGTTAAAGGTTTCATGCAAAGAAGAAGCCATATCTCACCATGACCCAGAAACGCCACCATCTTCTCTGGGCACAGGCTCATTTAAAATGGTCTGTTGCAAAGTGGAAAACTGTTCTGTGGTCAGAAGAATCGAAATTTGACAGAGGGACCCAGCTTGTTATCAGCGCTCAGTTCAAAAGCCTGCATTTCTGATGCTAATGCATTAGTGCATGAGTGGGCATCTTGAGCATGTGGAAAGGCACCATCAATGCTGAAAGATATATCCAGGTTTTTGAGCAGCATATGCTCTGATTCATATAATATCTTCTTCAGGGAAGGCCTTGCATATTTCAGCAGGACAATGCTAAACCGCATACTGCATCTAAGTCAACAGCATGGCTTCATAGTAGAAGAGTCTGGGTGCTTAACTGGACTGCCTGCAGTCCAGAACTTTCACCAATTGAAAATATTTGGCATAGTTTAAAAACGAAAAATATAATAAAGAAGACCCAGGACTGTTGAGCCGTTAGATTCCTATATCAGGCAAGAATGGAACAACATTCCTCTCCCAAAACTCCAGAAACTGATCTCCTCAGTTCCCAGACGTTTACAAGTGTTGGCAATAGAAGAGGGGGTGCTACACCATGATAAACATGGCCCTGACCCAACTTTTTTGAGACATGTTGCTGCCATCTATTTCAAAATTAACTTATTTTTTTTTTATATTGGTACATTCTCTCAGTTTAAACATTTGATATGTTATCTATTTTCTATTGTGAATCAAAAATATGGGTTTATGAGATTTGCAAATCATTGCATTCTGTAAGTAGATTTAACACAGTATCCCAACTTTTTTGGAATTGGGATTGTATATTTTGTTTTAGTGTGACGGTGCTGCTTTTGTAGAGGGTAGTGACCACAGCACCTCACATGAGATCAGGACTAAAGCAATTATTAGAAGGACGAGGACTACAGCACCTCGGATAAGACCAGGACTACAGTGCACTGTATTAGAATGGGACTACAGCGCCTTTGATAAGACCAGGACTACAGCATCTCAGATAACTCTAGGACAACAACACCTTGGATATATCCAGAATTACAGCACCTCAGATAACACCCTGGACTGTAACCCAGATAAGACCAGGCCTACAGCACCTAAGATAAGGCCCAGGCTACTGCACCTCAGACAAGACCAGGAATACAGCACCTCAGATAAGACCAGGAATACAGCACCTCAGATAAGACCAGGACTACAACACTTCAGATAACACCAGGAATACAACACCTCAGATAACACCAGGAATACAACACCTCAGATAAGACCAGGACTACAACACTTCAGATAAGACCAGGGATACAACACCTCAGATAAGGCCAGGAATACAGCCCCTCAGATAAGACCAGGAATACAGCACCTCAAATAAGACCAGGAATACAACACCTCAGATAACACCAGGAATACAACACCTCAGATAAGACCAGGACTACAACACCTCAGATAAGACCAGGACTACCGCACCTCAGATAAGACCAGGAATACAACACCTCAGATAAGACCAGGAATACAACACCTCAGATAAGATCAGGACTACCGCACCTCATATAAGACCAGGACTACCGCACCTCAGATAAGACCAGGAATACAACACCTCAGATAAGACCAGGACTACCGCACCTCAGATAAGACCAGGAATACAACACCTCAGATAAGATCAGGACTACCGCACCTCAGATAAGACCAGGACTACCGCACCTCAGATAAGACCAGGACTACAGCACCTCAGATAAGACCAGGACTACCGCACCTCAGATAAGATCAGGACTACCGCACCTCAGATAAGACCAGGAATACAGCACCTCAGATAAGACCAGGACTACTGCACCTCAGATAAGACCAGGAATACAGCACCTCAGATAAGACCAGGACTACTGCACCTCAGATAAGACCAGGAATACAGCACCTAGTATTAGGCCCAGGCTACAGTACCTCAGATAAGACCAGGACTACAACACCTCAGATAAGACCAGGAATACAGCACCTCGGACACAACCAGGACTACAGCACCTAAGGTAAATTTAGAACTACAGCACCTCGGATACGACCAGGACTACAGCACCTTGGATAACACCCCAGACTACAGCCCCTCAAGTAAAACCAGGACTACCACACCTCACATAAGACCTGGACTACAGCAGGCACTCACATAGGACCCAGGCTACAGCACCTTCGATAAGACCAGTCCAGGACTACAATATTTTAAATAAGACAATGGGCTCAAACACCTCAGATAAATCCAGACTACAGCAGCTCAGATAACATCCCAGATTAAGACCCGGATGATAGCATCTCAGATAGCAACAAGAATACAGCACCATGGATGAGACCTCATACTACAGCATCTCAGATAAGACCAGGACTACAGCACCTCAGATAAGACCAGGACTACAACACCTCAGATAAGACCAAGAATACAGCACCTCAGATAAGACCAGGACTACAGCACCTCAGATAAGACCAGGGATACAGCACCTCAGAAAAGACCAGGACTACAACACCTCAGATAAGACCAGGACTACTGCACCTCAGATAAGACCAGCACTACAACACCTCAGATAAGACCAGGACTACAGCAACTCAGATAAGACCAGGACTACAACACCTCAGATAAGACCAGGACTACAGCACCTCAGATAAGACCAGGACTACAGCACCTCAGATAAGACCAGGGATACAGCACCTCAGATAAGACCAGGGATACAGCACCTCAGATAAGACCAGGACTACTGCACCTCAGATAAGACCAGGACTACAACACCTCAGATAAGACCAGGACTACAGCAACTCAGATAAGACCAGGACTACAACACCTCAGATAAGACCAGGACTACTGCACCTCAGATAAGACCAGGACTACAACACCTCAGATAAGACCAGGACTACAGCACCTCAGATAAGACCAGGAATACAGCACCTCAGATAAGACCAGGACTACCGCACCTCAGATAAGATCAGGACTACCGCACCTCAGATAAGACCAGGACTACTGCACCTCAGATAAGACCAGGACTACAGCACCTCAGATAAGACCAGGACTACCGCACCTCAGATAAGATCAGGACTACCGCACCTCAGATAAGACCAGGAATACAACAGCACCTCAGATAAGACCAGGACTACAGCACTTCAGATAGGACCAGGACTACAGCACCTCATATAAGACCAGGACTAAAACACTTCAGATAAGACCAGGACTACAGCACCTCATATAAGACCAGGACTACAGCACTTCAGATAAGACCAGGACTACAGCACCTCAGATAAGACCAGGACTACAGCACCTCCTATAAGACCAGGACTAAAACACTTCAGATAAGACCAGGACTACAGCACCTCATATAAGACCAGGACTACAGCACTTCAGATAAGACCAGGACTACAGCACCTCATATAAGACCAGGACTAAAACACTTCAGATAAGACCAGGCCTACAGCACCTAAGATAAGGCCCAGGCTACTGCACCTCAGACAACACCAGGAATACAGCACCTCAGATAAGACCAGGAATACAGCACCTCAGATAAGACCAGGACAACAACACTTCAGATAACACCAGGAATACAACACCTCAGATAACACCAGGAATACAACACCTCAGATAAGACCAGGACTTCAACACTTCAGATAAAACCAGGAATACAGCACCTCAGATAACACCAGGACTACAGCACCTCGGATAACACCAGGAATACAACACCTCAGATAAGACCAGGACTACAACACTTCAGATAAGACCAGGAATACAACACCTCAGATAAGACCAGGACTACCACACCTCAGATAAGACCAGGACTACCACACCTCAGATAAGACCAGGAATACAGCACCTCAGATAAGACCAGGACTACCGCACCTCAGATAAGACCAGGACTACCGCACCTCAGATAAGATCAGGACTACCGCACCTCAGATAAGACCAGGACTACCGCACCTCAGATAAGACCAGGAATACAGCACCTCAGATAAGACCAGGACTACCGCACCTCAGATAAGATCAGGACTACCGCACCTCAGATAAGACCAGGAATACAGCACCTCAGATAAGACCAGGACTACTGCACCTCAGATAAGACCAGGAATACTGCACCTAGTATTAGGCCCAGGCTACAGTACCTCAGATAAGACCAGGAATACAGCACCTCAGATAAGACCAGGACTACCGCACCTCAGATAAGACCAGGACTACCGCACCTCAGATAAGATCAGGACTACCGCACCTCAGATAAGACCAGGACTACCGCACCTCAGATAAGACCAGGAATACAGCACCTCAGATAAGACCAGGACTACCGCACCTCAGATAAGATCAGGACTACCGCACCTCAGATAAGACCAGGAATACAGCACCTCAGATAAGACCAGGACTACTGCACCTCAGATAAGACCAGGAATACTGCACCTAGTATTAGGCCCAGGCTACAGTACCTCAGATAAGACCAGGAATACAGCACCTCAGATAAGACCAGGACTACCGCACCTCAGATAAGACCAGGACTACCGCACCTCAGATAAGATCAGGACTACCGCACCTCAGATAAGACCAGGACTACCGCACCTCAGATAAGACCAGGAATACTGCACCTCAGATAAGACCAGGAATACTGCACCTAGTATTAGGCCCAGGCTACAGTACCTCAGATAAGACCAGGACTACAACACCTCAGATAAGACCAGGAATACAGCACCTCGGACACAACCAGGACTACAGCACCTAAGGTAAATTTAGAACTACAGCACCTCGGATACGACCAGGAATACAGCACCTTGGATAACACCCCAGACTACAGCCCCTCAAGTAAAACCAGGACTACCACACCTCACATAAGACCTGGACTACAGCAGGCACTCACATAGGACCCAGGCTACAGCACCTTCGATAAGACCAGTCCAGGACTACAATATTTTAAATAAGACAATGGGCTCAAGCACCTCAGATAAATCCAGACTACAGCAGCTCAGATAACATCCCAGATTAAGACCCGGATGATAGCATCTCAGATAGCAACAAGAATACAGCACCATGGATGAGACCTCATACTACAGCATCTCAGATAAGACCAGGACTACAGCACCTCAGATAAGACCAGGACTACAACACCTCAGATAAGACCAGGGATACAGCACCTCAGATAAGACCAGGACTACCACACCTCAGATAAGACCAGGACTACAGCAACTCAGATAAGACCAGGACTACAACACCTCAGATAAGACCAGGACTACAGCACCTCAGATAAGACCAGGGATACAGCACCTCAGATAAGACCAGGACTACTGCACCTCAGATAAGACCAGGACTACAACACCTCAGATAAGACCAGGACTACAACACCTCAGATAAGACCAGGACTACAGCACCTCAGATAAGACCAGGACTACAGCACCTCAGATAAGACCAGGACTACAGCACCTCAGATAAGACCAGGACTACTGCACCTCAGATAAGACCAGGACTACAACACCTCAGATAAGACCAGGACTACAGCCCCTCAGATAAGACCAGGAATACAGCACCTCAGATAAAACCAGGAATACAACAGCACCTCAGATAGGACCAGGACTACAGCACCTCATATAAGACCAGGACTAAAACACTTAATATAAGACCAGGACTACAGCACCTCATATAAGACCAGGACTACAGCACTTCAGATAAGACCAGGACTACAGCACCTCAGATAAGACCAGGACTAAAACACTTCAGATAAGACCAGGACTACAGCACCTCAGATAAGACCAGGACTACAGCACTTCAGATAAGACCAGGACTACAGCACTTCAGATAAGACCAGGACTACAGCACCTCAGATAAGACCAGGACTACAGCACTTCAGATAAGACCAGGACTACAGCACCTCAGATAAGACCAGGACTACAGCACCTCAGATAAGACCAGGACTAGAGCCCCTTAGGTAAGACCCCGTAATATAACATCTCTGATAACACCAGGACTACAACAGTACTGACTTGTTTGGAACTGCTGATAATTCTGCTCTTACCTGGTTGAAAGGTTGGTCTGATAAGTATATATATATTCACACACACAGCAGTACTTGCCACTTGTCAGCCAATTAAACTGCAGTGCAGGTATATTGATTCACTACACTATAATTGCCTTTTACAATTTGATAAGTGATATGTACATTTTAATGCATTATTATAGCCCAGCTCTTCTCTATTTTTGCTGTGATGTGCAGAACAATTATCCATTCAGGTCAATGTTTCCATGCAAATTGTAGACTTAGTGGGAGCAATAATCCTGTAGAAGGCACATTTGCATGAGCTGAAACGGCAAGCCGAGCAAAAGTTACTGATAACAGTGGGACGGTTGTGTTGGCGCTCACGCTAAGGCTGTTATTACCTCTTTACCTAGGGGGTCAGAGGTCAAGCTCTTTGTTCATTATCCAATGTTAGACATTGATCCTTCCTAATTAGGATCTTTCCATTATAACTGGTCACAAGTGAGTGTATTTTTCCCTTAAAATGTTTGGATAAAGGGTCAGTCCATTCACAACTGCCATTTGCATTTCTAGTAGAAGCTGCCAAAATAAATCAGACACAATTTTCTTTTAATTCTCAAAGTCTCCATCGACCAGATATTTATGTGTGAGGTTCTGGGTCTTTCTTGCTGCTGTGAACATTATAGACACCATGGACAAGGCAATTAGGCTTTTGTCCTATTAGTTCTATTCATATCTGATGTGCACTGAAAAAAGTTGGACAGGTCGCATTTGTGTGCAGCACGTTGCAACACACTAAGTATTGCAATGCACTGCCGCATTAAAGGGGTTGATTTACTAAAGGCAATAGACTGTGCACTTTGCAAGTGCAGTTGCTCCAGAGCTTTGTAAAAGAGGAGAAGCTCTGCTGACTTCCATCATCCAATCATGTGCAAGCAAAAATGCATTTTTTTAAATTTATTTTCCTTGCATGTGATTGGGTACTCTTTGCAAAGTGAAGCTGTGTGCACTTGCAAAGTGCACAAAGTCTATTTGCCTTTAGTAAATCAACCCCATAGTGCTAAATGGTCTGTCAAGTTTTAAAATGAAGTTCCACCCAAAAGTGGAACTCCCACTGATCCGCTCCCCCCCCCCTGCGGTGCCACATTTGGCACCTTTTAGGGGGGAGGGGGGAACAGGTACCTGTTTTTGACAGGTACCCTTCCCCACTCCCAGGAGACGGTGTTGTGGAAGTTCGGCCCCCTCCTCCTTGTTAACAGGTTATCTTTGATGTCCTCTCTGATGCGTAGCTGCTCTATGATCTCTAGCATAGCTTTCACGTGGTCACACATTTCCTGGCCTTCTTCTAGTCTTATCTTAAACATTTTTCTTAGCAGAAACAGCTTACTGTTGAGACTTGAATGCTCATGCAACTGTCGTAATGAAGTCCACATACCTTTGGCCATTTGCTCTGTTCTTATGTGGATAAGCTGGTCATCTGCCACTAGTAAGCTCATAATTGTTTTTGCCTGTCTATCCTTCCTGTCCCAGTTCTCTTTCTCTCCATTTGTGGGTCTGTCTGCATTCAGCACTTGCCACAAGTCATCCTTGCCGAAAATCATTTGTAGCTTAAATTCCCACAGCTGGTAATTGCCATTGTTCAGCTTTGCAATTGCAAACTTCACATCTGAACTGCTTGCCATCTTTGTATATAGTTCTCACAGACTCACTGTACTCACTGAGTTGCAGAATTCTCTTTCCAGTGTTCTGGATGCCTAGTGAATCCTCTCCAATGTCTGGGTGCCTGGGTCCATAACCTGTTCTCTTCCTGTCTATGATAAAAGCCATGTAATATATTCCTCCATGAAGGTAAAGTATTTTCTGCATACAACAAGCTTCCAAGCATATGTTTTAATATTCAGCTAACACTCCTTCCCCTGCCACCAAGCTAATTAGAAAGTGCAGCACTCTTCGTGCATGGGCAGTAGGGAACCGGCTGGTTTCCCATATGACAAATAGCGGTGGCAGCACTCAACAGTCAATCCGAACATCAGCTGGGGTGCCGACATTGCGGGTACCCTGGACAGGTTAGTGTCCGTATATTGATTTTTTTTTTCCCCAGGCGGAACTATGCTTTAAGACTCGGTTCACACCTATGCGTTTTTTTCAGAAACGCACTACAGTTCATTTAACATGATTTCCAGTGGCGTATCATCCATGGGTGCAACGTGTGCGGTGCACACGGGCCCCAAGGCAGGGGGCCCACTGCCCCCTGTCACACTCTGCACACATGGAGTGGGGGAAAAAACAACCATCATGTTAATGTTTTCAGGGTTGCTAGTGGGCATAAAGGCCAGGAGCTAAGGGTATAAAAAAAGAGTAGAGAAGCGACACCCCTCCCCTCCCCTGGTGCCTGATATAAGGAGGCACTCTGACCGCTGGTGACACCCTGATATAAGGAGGCACTCTGACTGCTGGGGACACCTGTAATGTAAGGAGGCACTCTGACTGCTGGGGACACCCTGATATAAGGAGGCACTCTGCCGGAGACACCTGATGGAAGGAGGGACTCCGCTGGGGACACCTGATGGCATCTAGTGGCAGGCAACGTGGCAAGTCATGCTCGGGGCTCCCACTGATTCTACATTATGGTAAGTTGAATGATTTAATTTTATATTACGTTGTATAAGAAATAATGCACTTCAATCATCCTGACACCATACCAACCATGGTGCCGGGATGATTGAAGTGCTGACACCAGGTGATTGGAGTATCTTTATCTGCTGATTGTTACATTTTCTGGAATACACATATTGCTATTGTGGTGTAGGATCTGGGCCTGTTGTCCCTCCATCCCTTTCCTTCCTTCTCTTCTCTCTCCCTCCCTATCTCTTTCTTTCTTTCTTCCTCCATCTCTCGGACTCAAACCACAACCTCATTGAGCTATACCCCTTTAAGCCACACCCACTAGTTAGTTTAAACCATGGGCATTTTTTTTGCCGTGGCACATTTCTTCTGGGGGGGCCCACTTGGGATCTTGCACACGGGCCCACTGATTTGATGATACGCCCCTGATGGTTTCCTATGGGACACGTTCACATCTGTGCTTTTTTCAGCTGCTGCGTTTTTGGAAAGGGTCAGGGACTTTTTTAAACATAAAAGGGGCTTTTTTTTTGCTTTTTTCGGTTCAACGCACTTCAATGGAGAAGCTGCAGAAAAGCATGTAGTGCATTTTTACTGTGATTTTGCTGCAATTTGAAAAAAAAGGAAAAAAGCATAAAAACTGCAAAACGCAAATTGGGGCGAAATCGCGTTAAAATTGTATGTGCAAAAACGCAAAAATCACAGCAAAAAGCATTGCAGAAACGATCAAAAGCAAACTGCATAAGTGGGGATCGGGCCTATTAAAGTTAAAGAAAGACCAAAAAAAAAGCACTGCAAAGTGTTATACAATGCATGAGAATAAAATGGTGAAATCTGAAAAGAATGGCAGTTGAACAAAAGTTCACAACCTGGATAAGAGCCCATTCACACCAGCAGGCGTGCATTAAGATGCTCATGACTCACTGTAATGAATGTACACCACACACACCAGAGGTTGTGCATCATGGGCACCTTAATGCAGGCCTGCTGGCATGAATGGGCACTTACCCAGGTTGTGCACTCCTGTAAGTTCAACTGCCATTCTTTATAATTGAATTTCTTCTGAATGTGATTGTTAAGAGAATGGAGAAAGATTTGAACCTCCGATTTTGCTATGGTCTGGGATTTAGAGTTTATGTTGTTTTCCTGTGCTTGACATGCATTTGGAATGTGTGTCAATCTTAGGACAGCGAAATTCAATTGATTTTAACCGCTTCCGGACTGCCCACCGCACATTTGCTGTGCGAAACAACGTACCTGTATGTTGTTTCGTCTTCAGTATCTGGGGCATGCCGCCGGTGACCCGCTCCCACTGTGATTGGTGACAGCGGGAGCCAATCAGCGGGTCCAGTGGCCCGTTTTTCTGCATTCGCGTCTAGGAGCGTTTTTGAAAAAAAAACATTTTTTTTTTCAAAATGGAAAGGCCTGTAAACAAAGCGCTTACGTTTAGGCGCATTTACAAGCTGTTTGGCATTTGAAATGCCTCTGAACATCCGTCCTAAACGCATTTTTTTGCGTTCCAAAACACACCTGTAAGCTCAACTGGCTAGAAACGACCCTGTGTACATGTACAGATAAGATAACATAGAGGAAAGTTCAGGGGCAGCTGAAAAAAATGCCCAACTGCCCCGAAACATCCGTTTACCAGCAGCAATGTACATGAGGCCTTACTAGTAAAAATAAAAATGCCATAAAGCTATCCCATCGTTTGTTGACGCAATGACTTTTAAGCAAACCAATCAATATACGCTTATTGGGATTTTTTTTTTTTTACCAAAAACCTATAGCAGAATACATATTGGCCTAAACTGATGAAGATTTTTTTTTTTTTACATTTTTTTCATTGGGAATGTTTTATAGCAGAAAGTAAAAAATATTGTTTTTTTTTAACCACTTCAGCCCCGGAAGGATTTCACACTTTAGGACCAGAGCACTTTTTGCAATTCGGCACTGCGTCACTTTAACTGACAATTGCACGGTCGTGCGACGTTGTACCCAAACAAAATTGGCTTCCTTTTTTTCCCATAAATAAAATGGAAAATTCCTATCCGATACTTACCGTAATTTTCCTTTCCTGATGGACTCCATGGCAGCCTACGTGTGGGTTAACCCCGCCCTCCTCACTCCCATAGGACCCCATTACCATAAATTTAGCCTCATGGCCCGCGCCTGTGTTCTGTAAATAGCTCCTCCTCCACAACCAAGGGTGGGAACTCCGGCTGCCATGGAGTCCATCAGGAAAGGAAAATTACGGTAAGTATCGGATAGGAATTTTCCATTTTCCTGACAGACTCCATGGCAGCCTACGTGTGGGACTTAACTAGCCCCAAAAAAACCACATGGGCGGGATTCTGCTTAGAACGAAATTTAATTCATATTGTCGGTTGACAAAACACTTAAACCAAAACTGACAGAAGATAATGACGCCGGTTCCACACAGTAGTGTGTCATGAACGTGTTTAGCGAGGACCATGAGGCCGCCTTGCAGATGACCTAAGATTCGTCTTAGGGCGGGTACACCAAAAAAACCCCGATCAATTCAGGGTGTGCATCCGACGGTACCTCAGACAGTCCTTTTACCTTTTAAGGATAGGCTATGAATGGCATTAAAAGGAAAGGACTACCTGAGGTACCGTCGGCCTCAAGGGTGGG
>BLSH010239872.1:127604-139039 GCA_018402905.1 Glandirana rugosa
CTGGGGGACAGACTGACCAAGGAGGGATAATACTGGAGGACAGACTGACCTGGGGGGGGGGGATGTACTGGAGGACAGACTGACCTGGGGAGGGACTGTACTGGGGGGGCAGACTGACCTTGTTTGATTTAACTATGCTCCTTAAGCTTCTCCAATTATTAACACAATTTGGCCACACGCACTGTTTGTCACAGGGTGCTACATGCACTGCAATGCAACTCTTCTTGGGGAACCCAAAGGTTTCTCAGGTCTTTTACTTGAAGTGATTGTAGCCGTATTGGTGCAATAGTGCCAGAGAAAACTGAGTACTGTCCGTGATACTTTTTTTATTTGCACTAACATAAAATTTTTCAGGACAAGCTTTCGGGGTATCTCCCCTTCTTCAAGGTCCTGCTGAGTACTGCTTGGACCTTGAAGAAGGGGAGATACCCCGAAAGCTTGTCCTGAAAAATTTTATGTTAGTGCAAATAAAAAAAGTATCACGGACAGTACTCAGTTTTCTCAGGTCTTTTACAATTCTATAGTGTAAACTGTACAAAAAAAAACTGTACACTGCTAAAGTGTTCAGGTTTGGCTTGATGAAAAGGTGGCAACCCTACCCCTGTAGGTGAATCCCTATGCTCCCCATGTACAACTAGTCCTCTAAAAATGAATTGTTCAGTTCTATACTCAAAGGGCCACACCCGACCCCTTGTAGGGCTGTCTTTGCTGGGACATGTAAGCTTTGAAGTGTCAGCTTCTTAGTAGTGTATATAGGTGACAGGTGCTCTTTAACATTCAACCACTCACTGTCTGAGGAATGGAGAAAACAGAAAATCCCTTGCAGGGTGTGTATGATGAATGGCATGCTATTTACCACACCAACACGGTGCGGTCATGGATGACCAGTGTAACGGCATCATTTGTTGTCTCATCTGTTATGACTACACACAGTTTTTCTTTCATGCGGTGGTATTTATTTTGTCTACAGAGCTGTTTGTGTGCAGTGATAGTGAAGTAGCTTTTTTGAAGCAATGCAACCTAACGTAACTTTTTTATCTGTTTTTGAGTACACTGTCAGATGCATTTTGGGTTGTTTGTAATTAAACTGAGCGCACAGTTTATACTATTTCAGATTCTGTAATTGCTACACTGTCTTTGTCGTGGAATAGTTTCCCTGCCGCGTTGCACGTGTTACTGGCTTCTAGCAGATAAGTGGAGTGATTTTGATAACCTTGATTTTGCCAATAAATTACCAATTATACCCTCACCAAAATATTACCGAGTTAGCCTCTATGTTCCCCATGCATACTGCTTAGAGAAAATTAGCTTAAAAAAATATTTATATAAAAAAAAAACACCTGTGTTTTTTTTTCTTTCTTTGTAATTATTTGTATTTTTTTCCCATTTTATGTGCATTTCATTGTTGCTTAAGGTTTTTTTTTTTTTTTACACAGAAGAAAGAGGGGAGAGAGTAACGTAAAAAAGGTAAAGGAACAGTACTCAAGAATGCATTTGTGTTTTTTATATCCTGTGTGTAAATTATTTTTGGATAAAAATACATAAATAAAAATAAAATGTTGCTTTGGGTTGGGGGGGGGGGGGGGGTGGCGTAAAAAAAAGGTACAGGAACGGTACTCAAGAATTAATTTGTGTTTTATAAATTATACAGTATGACACAAAAGTGAGTACTCCCCTCACATTTTTGTAAATATTTTATTCTATCTTTTCATGTGACAACACTGAAGAAATGGCACTTTGCTACAATGTAAAGTAGTGAGTGTACAGCTTGTATAACAGTGTAAATTTGCTGTCCCCTCAAAATAACTCAACACACAGCCATTAATGTCTAAACTGCTGGCAACAAAAGTGAGTACACCCCTAAGTAAAAATGTTCAAATTGGGCCCAAAGTGTCAATATTTTTTGTGGCCACCATTATTTTCCAGCACTGTCTTAACCCTCTTGGGCATGGAGTTCCCCAAAGCTTCACAGGTTACCACTGGAGTTCTCTTCTCCTCCTCCATGATGACATCACGGAGCTGGTGGATGTTAGAGACCTTGCGCTCCTCCACCTTCCATTTGAGGATGCCCCACAGATGCTCAATAGGGTTTAGGTCTGGAGATGCTTGGCCAGTCCATCACCTTTACCCTCAGCTTGTTTAGTAAGGCAGTGGTCATCTTGGAGGTGTGTTTGGCGTTGTTATCATGTTGGAATACTGCCCTGTGGCCCAGTCTCTGAAAGGAGGGGATCATACTCTGCTTCAGTATGTCACAGTTCATGTTGGCATTCATGGTTCCCTCAATGAACTGTAGCTCCCCAGTGCCGGCAGCACTCATAGGTCTATTTCCCAAAGACAACCTCTGGATATGACGCTAAGCACATGCACTCAACTTCATTGGTCGACCATGGCGAGGCCTGTTCTGAGTGGAACTTATGCTGTTAAACCGCTGTATGGTCTTGGCAATCTTCACTCGACTTCATGCCGCTTCCACCGGCTCCGGTAAGCAGGGGAGACGGCCAGGATGTGGCGGGGGGTGGCACCTCTCCCGCTACCCATAAAAGCGGATCACCAGCCATGGATAGAAATACCGCTGTCTGCTGCCATAAAAATGGTATGTAACATCAAAGTAGTGACGTTTATCCACAGTGGGTGGTCTGGAAGAGGTTAGCCACGTTTCTTCAGGTAGAACAGTCAACTGAAATGAACAAGCTGCCACCATAGGGGTTGATTTACTAAAGGCAAATAGACTGTGCACTCTGCAAGTGCAGTTGCTCCAGAGCTTAGTAAATGAAGTAAAAAGTAATGGAACCAGAGACAGCGAGGAAACATTTTGAGAAGGAGGTCAATGGCAGCCCCCATATGTTTCCCTGTACATGTTTCCTTTAACCAGTTGCCGGCCTTCCACTGTGGATTGACGGCGGCAACATGGCTGATGGCGGGTGCAGGATTGTGTACTGCGGGGGCGCGCTTGCACGCTCACTGGCCAGCAGGGGGGCCAATCAGCGGGTGGGGCTCTCCGCTAGCCACCTGTGATCGCTCCCCCGCAGTGACATAACGTGGATCCATGAATGTAAACAAGCGGATCCCCGTTCTGACAGGGGAGAGGAAAGTGATCGTATGTTCCCAGTATATGGGAGCAACGATCTCTCCTCTCCCAGTCATCCCAGTTCCCACACAGATAGAACACGCTGACAGGGAACGCAGTTAACCCTTTGATCGCCCCCAGTTTTAACCCCTTCCCTGCCAGTGACATTTACACAGTAATCAGTGGCTATTTATAGTACTGATCGCTGTATAAATGTCAATTTTTGATGCAGATTGTTTTGCTTATATTAGTGAAATCCCCTTTTGGGGTTCAATTACACCATCCTTATACCTTGGATGGTCTGACATTGATCCAAATTCATCATCCCCATACCTTGGAGCGCCTCTATCCCTGCTATTTCTTTCATTGGAACCTTCATAGCCACTGCTTGGGCAATTTGGCAATTGGCTCTGCTCTTGGCAAATCCTGTCTTCTTTTTGTTATTACAGACATCTCAAATACAGTATTGAGTGGATGTCTCCTGACCACTATACTATAATTAGGAAGTATCTGGTTCCGGATGATTTTCGTGTTTTTAACTTATGACCACCTACCCCTGAGGAAGATATCTACCACCTTAACATCGAAACGCATTGGGTCCTGTTCTGCCCTCTGCGTGAGGCAGTCCAGTGGTCTTTTAATGTCACTGTAATCATTTTTTGTCTGATTAGTGGGTGCAATCCAGGTTTTCATCTGGCTTGTTCCCTCTTGCTATCCTTGTATTGTGTCCATTTCTGGCTTTAATTCTGTGATATGTTTCTGTTGGTTTTTTAATTATGCTAATAAATATTGTTCATTTTAATATATTCTCTCTTTCTGAATGAGTTGGTCTTCCCAATTGAAAGTCCCATCTAGGGGGTTTGTTTCTTGTTTTTCAACAGCAGGGATGGGGAAAGTTCAACTCACACCTTAATCATTGTGATTACTATATTAGATTGCCCAAGAAATTCCTCTTTTCTATAAATGTCAATGGTCCCAAAAAAAGCATCAAAAGTGTCCGATATGTCTGCTGCAATATTGCAGTCCCGCTAAAAATCGCAGATCGCCGCCATTACTAGTAATAAAAAAAAAATAAATAAAAACGCAATAAAGCAATTCTCATAGTTTGTAGACGCAATAACTTTTTGTGCAAACCAATCAATATATGCTTATTGCGATTTATTTTTACTAAAAATATGAGGAAGAATACATTTTGGCCTAAACTGATGAATAAATTTGTTTTTTCATTTTTTGTTTTTTTTTAGGATATGTATCACAGCAAAAAGTAAAAAATATTGTGTTTTTTTCAAAATTGTTGCTCTTTTTTTGTTTATAGCGCAAAAAATAAAAACCACAGAGGTGATCAAATACCACCAAAAGAAAGCTCTATTTGTGGGAAAAAAAGGGTGTCAATTTTGTTTAGGTACAATGTCGCACGACCGCGCAATTGTCAGTTAAATCGATGCAGTGCTGATCACAAAATGTGCTCTGATCAGTAAGGGGGCTGAAGCGGTTAACCTCCTTAGTGGTATTCCCGAGTGTGGCTCGGGGTGAGTTTTCACTACCAAAAGCGGTAACCCCGAGCCACACTCAGGATCGCATCGCTGGATCCAGGCAAAGTTACTCACCTTGTCCCCAGGATCCTGCAATGTCTCCCTGCTGTGTCTTCCATCCGATATACTGTGTGCTTCGGGCTCCATTCCCTGCAAGCGTCGCATGGGGGCAGAGCCGGGGCAGCAAATTCAAAAAGTGAAACACACAGTGAACATACAGTACACTGTAATCTGTAAGATTACATTAACCTCCCTGGCGGGATGATTATTTCAGATTTTTGGTGCTGAAAGCGATACCATTATTTTGCATGGAAATTTGGCGTTTTGTGTTGTAGGCCTGGAATTATTAGGAATAACTCACTTAAATCTGTCCAAACAAGAGTCTAGTAGACATCCCGGGTATGATAAAGTTTGAAACACAAAATCATAAATTATAATATAACAAATAACTATAAATAATTATCAAAGATGATAATATAATTATAAAATGTATTCAATAATGTAATCTAGTCAAAAACACTGAAATCTGCTCAGTTGCAGAATTGTCGCTGTTGTCACTTTCAGTGTCTGATGATAAATTTCCCCAAAAATCAGTATCACTCAATTCTGCAAATCATTCTTATTTACTATCGCTGTTTTCTAGCTGATCAAGAAACACTTTTGAGGTAAAGGGGCGCTTTTTGGTTGCCATGGACATTCTCAAGTTTCCAGGCAGAAAGAATGGCATATATAATATAAAAGTGCATGCAGGGCACTGGGCAAACCACTAGGGACAAAAGGGATGTGAAATGATTTCATACAGTAATGTAATCTTACAGATTACAGTGTACTGTATGTTTACTGTGTGTTTAATTTTTTGAATTTCCCGCCAGGCTCCGCCCCCGTGCGACGCAACGCTCGCAGGGAACGGAGCCCGGCATACAGAGGCATCGGGCGGAGGACAGAGCCCGCAGACACGGCGGGGGACATCGCTGGATCCAGGGGACAAGGTGAGTAACGCTGCCTTGAATCCAGCAATGCTATCCCGAGTGTGGCTCGGGGTTACCGCTATTTGCCGTGAAAACACCCCGAGCCACACTCGGGAATACTGCCAAGGAGGTTAATGCATGAAATCATTTCACATCCCCTTTGTCCCTAGTGCTTTGTCCAGTGCCCTGCATGCACTTTTATATTATAAATGTCATTCTTTCTGCCTGGAAACTTGAGAATGTCCACGGAATCCAAAAAGTGTCAAAAGCATTTTTTGATCAGCTAGAAAACAGCGATAGTAAATAAGAATCATTTGCAGAATTGAGTGATACTGATTTCTGGGGAAATTTATCATCAGACACTGAAAGTGACGACAGCGACAATTCTGCGACTGAGCAAATTTCTGTGTTTTTGATTTCATTACATTATTGAATAAATTTTATTATTATTATATTATTATTTTTGATAATTAGTTATAGATTATAGATTATTATATTATAATTTATGATTTTGTTGTTCCAAACTTTATCATACCCGGGATGTCTACTAGACTCTTGTTTGGACAGATTTAAGTGAGTTATTCCTAAGAATTACAGGCCTACAATATAAAACGCCAAAATTTCTATGCAAAACAATGAGACGCAAAAATCTGATATAATCAGACCGCCAGGGAGGTTAAGCAATGGTTAGCTTACAGCAGACATATGCATGCAAGCTATTACTTTGCCTTAATGTGAATATAACATGTCTGAAGAAGCAGCCAGACAGGGCAACATGTCTGCTTTGCAATGAAGCCCAACCTAATGGCCTCATCTATTTGTCTGTATAAATTTGCCTCTCTGGCCGCCTAGCAAATTTGTTTATTAAATGATGTGTGCCTGCTTATTAAAGCACTAATAATTTCTTCTACAGGCCCCAAGGATGCTGATATATATATATATATATATATATATGTGTGTGTGTGTTGTGTGCATCTTGTTGCATGCATTTCTATTAACCCCCGGCCCTCCCCGACAATATGCTGTAATATGTTGGGTTAATTAAGCATTTGGGGTCCTGATTGAGTCAATCCGGCCCCACTCCTCGCCATTGTGGCCATGCGCAGGCCGCGGACCCGTGTTGTGTGTTGGCCCCACACAATAGGACAATCCTCTTAGACCAAGTTGTTTGGCATTCCTCTTCCTTGTGAGTGGGACCCTTTTCCAAGCCCCAAGCATTTCTGAAAAGGAAATTATCTCCCGCCTGAAAGGAGAAAGTGCAGCCTCTTTATTGAGGGGAATTAAATAAATCTTTTTAAGAAGAGCAGAAGCAGAGGCCGTTAATTACACTATTAACAGACACAACAGGGCAGAGCACACCCTCCATTGTGCAGCCCTTGTTAAGGGTACAATTGGCATCAAGAATTCTCAGCACTGAAATTTGCAATAGCTCTGCTCTTGAGCCGGAGTTCCACCTAGCAACCGCTGTGTACTATAGTGGATGAGTATACTTATGTCCGTGGTGTAATTGCTTATCAGGCCCCACTGTTCACTTGCAGTGTGTTCTTTATATAGGAGTAACACCTGAACAGAGCCAATTGTTGTCTCTTTCCTAGAATTAGAAGTATATTGTTAGTTATTACTGAGAAACAGAATTGCATAAAGGTGATCACAAACGGCCCAATAATTGCAGCAGATGCTGCCAGCTTTGAGCATTGCTTATGATTTTTGAGCTGTTTCTGAACCCTAACTTATTGAAAAAGCTGCCTGTGTGCAGCCCAATGCTTCCCTCGTCTATGGAGCATGGAAAAGAGTGCACAGGGTGCAAGGATCAGGAGTGTGTATTGCACATGGTACAGGGATCAGGAGTGTGTATTGCACAAGGATCAGGAGTGTGTATTACACAGGGTGCAGGGATCAGGAGTGTGTATTGCACATGGTGCAGGGATCAGGGGTGTGTATTGCACAGGGTCAGGAATCAGGAGTGCACATTGCACAGGGAGCAAGAATCAGTAATGTGTATTGCACAGGGTGCAGGGATCAGGAGTGTGTATTGCACAAGGATCAGGAATGTGTATTGCACAGGGTACAGGGATCAGGAGTGTGTATTGCGCAAGGACCAGGAATGTGTATTGCACAGGGTGCGGGGATCAGGAGTGTCTATTGCACAAGAATCAGTAATGTGTATTGCACAAGAATCAGTAATGTGTATTGCACAGGGTGCAGGGATCAGGAGTGTGTATTGCACAAGGATCAGGAATGTGTATTGCACAGGGTGCGGGGATCAAGAGTGTGTATTGCACAGGGTGAAGGGATCAGGAGCATGTATTGCACAGGGTGCAGGGATCAGGAGCATGTATTGCACAGGGTGCAGGGATCAGGAGTGCGTATCACACAGAGTGCAGTGTATTGTGCAAGGCTCAGGAGTGTGTACTGTATAGGGCTCAGGCATGCCTATTGCACAGGGTGCAGAGATCAGGAGTGGGTACCAAAGGCCAGTGTACAACTCAAACTACCTTCCCCCCAAACCCTCTCCCCCCTGTGCATAGCTCTCACCACAACCTCCTATTCTGCAGTGCAGAGCGCTCCCTCCACCGCAAATCCCCCCTCCCTTTCCCAGCACAATACAACTAACTACTAAGTGCCTGTGAGTGCCGGGGAGAAGACCCCATTGCTGGCTAGGGAAAAGGTCTGCAGGAGGACCCACTGCTACAGGACTGGTGGCCTCCTCCTCAGTGTCATTGGGCTGGGAGGGTTGTGTGTGAGCCACCATAAGAGGCGCTATCTCTGGTAAACACAAAAGCTGTCAGTGGATGCAAGTAGTACAGAAAACGTCCTCTACCGGCTTCAGTGTTTACTAGAGACAAGATGGTGAGTGGTATACACAGTGCCAGAGATGGTAATGCAGAGCACCTCCACATTCCCAATGAAAAAGTCCTGGTTTGGTTATTATCTGATGAATTAATAAAAAAATACCTGTTATTATGTCAGAATTTCAGAGCTGTCCTGTGCTATCTCATTGAGTGTAATTAGATCTCCTAGTTCTTATCTTGGACTACAGAATGATTAGCGTCTATGTTTTACATCAGCCTTTCTCAACCTTTTCAAGACCGAGGAACCCTTGAAATAATTCTCCGGTCTCATAGAACCCCTGCAAAAAAAATAAAAATCTACAACTTATGAAACATTAGTGTGATGGTCAATGGGAAGAATGCTCCTTACACTTGTGGTCATTGAGAAGAATTACAGATAGCTAAAAAGATCTCATTGGGAATTTATCTGAGAGGTAGAAATTGACCATTGCTCAAGGATCCCCTAGCAACCTCTGGAGGAACCCTGGTTGAGAAACCCTGTTTTAGACAATAGGATGGGGGGGCGGGGTTGAGTCATATAACAAAAGACAACTGGGCAGGGCTGACACCAAACATTCCACTAAAACGCTGCATGTTTTCAACCCACAACAAGGCTTAGGAGCAGAGTATCTGTCTGGCAGAGCAACAAGTATTTTTATGTACTTTCAGGGTCTTTATAGGGATAAAACATGAAGAAACGCGCTTGTATTACAGAGATGTCACAGCAGGTTTTATTTTTTGCCCTGATATACACTTTAATGTGAACGTCACCATTTTTTTCACCATTACAGGGTGGATGAGGCCTCGGGGCCGTGTTGATAGAATCCTGTGACTATACTTTGAAAGGTGTCTGGATATTTACATCTCTTTATTGTAGAAAGCAGAGAGACAGCTACTCGGCTGCTCTGGTAACACAACCGTATCACTCCTATCTAGTGCGTGCTTTTATCATGCTAATTAGCACCTGAAAACTGAAAGGCAAGCAAATATTTGTTTGTGCGCCCGCTTCAGCAGCTGAAACAGATATTTTACTGAAGCTCACATCAACTTCTTCATGCAAAGCAGACAGAGAGCTGGATGCGGCCTCATTTCCCTGCGTCATTTTACTTTTAAATTCCAAACAAGGCGGCATTGTGTGCCCAGGCCGGTCTAACTGATATACGGCATAAAGCAGCTATTCTCTGGGCTGTGTTAAGTGTGTCGGTTAACAAAACCTCGCTCTGCACAGAAAGGCGGTTGAGCTGCTTCTAAAAAAAAATGACAGCATGTAAATTCTATCAGATATTTCATATTTAATTGTTGATGGGACTAAGGAAATGACACCGCAACTTATTATAAGGAAATGATGTTATAAATAAATTGTATTAACACTCAGCATTGACGGATCTGAAAGTGGTTGTAAAAGCTCATGCATGAAGGTACAAAAACCTTCTGTGTACAGCAGCCCCCCCCTCCCCCGATACTTACCTGAGCCCCATCTCGATCCAGCGATGTGCATGAGAGCAGAGGCTCTCCCAGGTCTCTTCCTCCATTGGCTCCCGCTACTTTAAATCAGAGCCAGTGAGCCAATGAGGAGAGAGAGGGGGCGGGGCTGAGTCACACTCCGTGTGTGAATGGAGACAGAGAGCAGTGGCTCAGGTGCCCCCATAGCAAGCAGCTTGAGGGAGGGGCCAGGAGTGCTGACGGGGGAACCAAGAAGAGGAGGAGCTCTGTGCAAAACCACTGCAAAGTGCAGGTAAGTATGACATGTTTATTGTAAAAAAAATAAAAATGAACCTTTAATAACTTCAGTGATAAACTTCACCAATCTTCACCAGTCTTTGAACATAGAATGCAGAGCTCCCAACTGCCCCTCAGCTGGAGGGAATGTCCCTTTTTTGGAAAAGAAGCCCTCTGTCTTTACCCTCGTCCCTCCTTTTGGTCTAATGCAATGGTCCCAAAAACTGTGGCTCGCTGACCGGATGCTGCTCTTTTCTTGGGGCATGGGGCTCTATTGCTCCTACTGATACCAGGCCTTATTCATCCCATTGACACCAGCAATGGGCCATAATTCCTTCCACTGACACCAACGATGGAGCATTATTCCTCCCATTAATGCCAATGATGGAACACTTAGGAGTTGATTTACTACAAATGGAGAATGCAATCTGGTGCAGCTCTGCATAGAAACCAATCAGCTTCCTGTTTTTTTTTTCAAAGCTTAACTGAACAAGCTGAATTTAGAAGGTGATTGGCTACCATGCAGAGCTGCACCCTCTCTAATTTGAGTAAATTTACCCCTATTTCCCACTCTACTGACTACAAGTGCACTTACCAATACCACCATGCCTGAGACATTATATAATTCCACTGACCACCATGCCTGAGACATTATATACTCCCAGTGACCACCGTGCCTGAGACATTATATACTCCCACTGACCACCATGCCTGAGACATTATATACTCCCACTGACCACCATGCCTGAGACATTATATACTCCCAGTGACCACCATGCCTGAGACATTATATACTCCCACTGACCACCGTGCCTTACACATTGTATACTCCCACTGACCACCGTGCCTTACACATTGTATACTCCCACTGACCACCATGCCTTAGACATTATATACTCCCACTGACCACCGTGCCTTACACATTGTATACTCCCACTGACCACCATGCCTGAGACATTATATACTCCCACTGACCACCATGCCTGAGACATTATATTCTCCCACTGACCACCATGCCTGAGACATTATATACTCCCAGTTACCACCATGCCTGAGACATTATATAGTCCCTCTGACCACCATGCCTGAGACTTTATATACTCCCACTGACCACCATGCCTGAGACATTATATACTCCCACTGACCACCGTGCCTGAGACATTATATACTCCCACTGACCACCATGCCTGAGACACTATATACTCCCAGTTACCACCATGCCTGAGACATTATATACTCCCACTGACCACCATGCCTGAGACATTATATTATCACAGAGTCCGTACCACCAGTCACCCTCATATATTACAGAGTCCGT
>BLSH010239872.1:140042-173535 GCA_018402905.1 Glandirana rugosa
ACGAGGTAGTAACCACAGTCACCCTCCTTATCACGGCACTATTCCTCCCACTGACACCAATGATGGAGCACCATTCCTCCCACTGACACCAATGATGGGGCACTATTCCTCCCACTGACACCAATGATGGAGCACTATTCCTCCCACTGACACCATTGATGGGGCATTATTCTTATTACTAGAATCCATTATGGGGCACAACTCCTCCTACTGACCACAGGTGCTATGTTATTTTTTTACTCCCCCTACCACAGTCCAGACCCCCTGAAGTCTGAAGTACAGTAAACTGGCCCTTTGTTTGAAAAGTTTGGAGACCCCTGTGCTAAGGCAATCAGATCCTTCCTGGACCAACAATATAGTCTATTATTTGAAGCAATAATGTGTTGACTGGAACTACAATGTAATATTTATAGTGTAAGCTTCCATGTGTGCACACAAACACTTACTAGACCACCGGCATCACTTTGCTTCAATATAAGCATCTGCTGCAACAGTTTTTTACTCCTTTCTAAGAACACTAAATAAATGCCAAAAAACGCCCACAAGGCAATATCTGTGATATTGCTGTAACTTATCTCTGGCTGGTCTAGGCTTTGCTCAGTCAACAGAAAAGTCTAACCTATGTTGGTTAAAGTGGAATTCAAGCATGATACTAACTATTCTTAAAAATGTTCCCTTCCCCCCTCCTTCAACCTATCCTATAAACCCTAAGGCCGGTGATACACGTTTTAAATCTCGGCCAGTACAGCAGAAACTGGCCAAAATTCGAACAGTTAATGGGGAGGCTGATTGTATCAAGTTGATCGATCGATCAACTTGGGTACAACCAGCCTGTTGGATTCTCTTATGATTAACGCTAGCGGCTATAGCAGCTGCTAGCGATAATCACTGTCTTCTCACGGCAGGGAAGACTTCCCCCATCGGGAGCAGACAATTTCTTGGCAAGAGGGATTCCCCTGTCAGTGGTTGCAGGAAAGAAATTTGCATCGTGTATGGCCTAAGTAAAAAAGGTTTGTGTACTTACCTTTTTTTAGTAAAGTCTGTGATCCTGCAGCTCCTACTCCCCTGTGTCAGTGAGTGGTTACTGTAGGAGAGAGGAAGGAGTACCAACAGTAGCTGGGCCATGGGGGCCTATGGGTGATGTCATGGCTCTCGGAATTCCCAGTCGTTCTCAAGCACTCGATGACAAAGGGGAGCTAGAGCTACCAGACTGGGCGAGACCAAAAACAAGGTAAGTGTACAGATCTTTTATTTAATGCAGGGTAGGCAGGATAGGTAGAAGGAGGGGAGAGTGAATATTTTTATTAATATTTAGCATTAGCCTTGTATTCCATAGTAGAGCTATACAGGCATTGACAATCTTTAGGGTTCACACAGATCTTTGTAGGCAACTTATGCACCTAGGGTAATTCTTCCAAGTGCTTTCCAGCTCACGGGAAGACACAGGTGGCACATACCACCTGCCATGCAAGTGAATGGCTGTACGCAGCCATACTCTTATAAACACCAATGCTTCTTTCCATTAGCCTTTAATTATGTATGCATGTCGGCAGGGGCGTATCATGAAATTAATGGGCCTGTGTGCAAGCCCACACCACACCGATCATCCCCGGCTGTCAACCAGGGAGAGATCATCCATGGGTGCAGTGTGGGTCAGAGCACAGTGGGCCCCCCCCACCCCTCAGGGCCCGTGTTCAGTGAACACCCTGCACCCATGGATGATACACCACTGCATGTCGGTCATATTGTCAAACACAATAAACTTAGCTTAAAGTAGAACTATGGGCAAAACTTTTTTTTTTCATTTTGGATAGAGTAAGGATAGGTTATAACCACTGTCAAATTTTTTTTTCCGCCAATTTTCCCATTGCAGAGATTTGCCTTCACTTCCTGCCCCATAGCCAAACGGGGAGGGAGATGATATCTCTGCAGATTAAAGAAATTTTCGGGGGACCCCCAGCTCACCAGAACTAGTGTCCTCATTGATAGATTTCCCATATATTACTTTTCTGTGGACAACCCAAAACTTGGGGTTTTCTTTTTACTTTCACTTTCAATGATAATGGTAAACAGGACAAATAGAGCAGTTCAATCTCTTTAAAGTGGTTGTCAACTCGTGACAACCACTTTAACCTACAGGTAAGCCTATAATAAGGCTTACCTGTAGGTGCCCTGCATATCTCCTAAACCGGCATGGTTCGGGAGATATGCAGTGTACTAGCATTGCCGACATCTTTTCGGCACATGCGCAGTGAAGAGGCCTCCAGTCACAGCGCCGGAGTCGCGGCCCCGCAAGGAAGAAGGGCAGAAGATGGACGCTGCCAGCACATAGCACATCTCTGGACGTCGCTGGCTTTGTTTGTAGGTAAGTGGCACATAATGGGCTACTATGCGATGCATAGTAGCCCATTATGCATCTACTTTGCAGGGGAATGTAGAGGAAGTAAATCCAATCTGGGTTTACTTCCTCTTTAACAAGGGCACAGGCAGCAATAAAAGCTGACAGGGGCTCTAATCCCTCTCCACTCTGTCCAAAACTAAAAAAAAAGTTTTGCCTTTAGTAACACTTAAGGCCTCATACACACAAACGTTTCTTAAAAAATAAACAAAACGTCGGGCCCGACGTCAAGGGAAAAAAATCAGCGTTTTTCGGCGTTATGCATCGGCGTTTGTGAGCGTTAGTGAGCGTCAGCGTCAATAGGCCTTTTTTTTAAAAAAAAAAAATCATCCCTCTGCTATTTTTCAACCTAAAAACATCGGCGTCAAAAAACGCCCGTTAACACCGGTACGGCGTTAGTGAGCGTTTTGTGGCATTGGCGTCAAAAAACGTCAAAACGTTACAGCCTCAGAACGCGCTGGCCGTGGGTTCTAGTTTCAGCTTACTAACGCCGACGCCATCTACAGCTCAAAAACGTTGGTGTTTTTGTGGGGCCATTGACTAACATGGAGAGCTGCAAAAAACGCCAGAAAACGCCGGCGTCAAAAAACGTCCGTGTGTATGAAGCCTTAAGCTATTGAGCTCAAATGACATGCTTTTTACAACAAAAGAGCTAGGAAGAGCCTGAAATCGTGAAAAGGAGCTGAGAGTGCCATCTGGTGGCTGTGTAAAATACTATCTAATATTAATTATACAGTGAGGGGGAAAACGTATTTTATCCCCTGCTTATTTAATTCATTAAAATGCAAATTAATTTATAACTTTTTTTGAAATGCATTTTTCTGGATATTTTCGTTGTTATTCTGTCTCTCACTGGTAAAATAAACCGACCATTAAAATTATAGACTTATCGTTTCTTTGTCAGTGGGCAAACCTACAAAACCAGCAGGGGATCAAATACTTTTTTTTCCCTCTCTGTGCAATATTTCATGCTTAACTGGCTGAAGAAAAACAAAAAGTATAGATTATTTAGCTGACAACAGTCCATACAAATTTGTAGGAGATCCAAAGATCTCCAGCATCCCTGCGCTAAATGCACCAATAGCTGTGCGGAGTTTACCAAGAGTCATACATGTGATTTTTCTATATTGTAATAACATTATCCAATTCTTGCACGGCCAGCTAAGCTTACAATCTGCGGCTCACCAGCACATGATCTACATTTCAGAGATGATGAGAGCGGTACGCCGGGCCCCTTGTAGTATTGATTGTCATGGTGAGCTGGATTTTCTATCTCCTCTCTATAAAGCCTCACATGGAAATGACCCGACAGCCTCCCTGGGGTCTATTAGAGAAGACATAAAGCCCCCAATCGTTTAATCCTCATGATGAGCTAATGATGAAGTCGCTGAGTACAATAAGAACTCCATGTCTTTAGCCGGGACATGTCCCATTTATCAAGGCCGTTTAAATGTGTGGAAGACATGTGCTTAAGAATCTTCCAATCATTCCGCCTGGAAGGATAATTTAACCTGGAAGATGTATCAGTCAAATGCTTTTCCCATAAATCTCTGTACATTGAGAAAGAATGAAGTGAATGAAATGCAAGCAAGATAATGAAATCGAAAGTAGAAGAAAATGTATTCCTGCAGTTGCGTCTGCTCTGTTTTATTAAAGTGCGATATTAGAATATTTGCAACCATTTTTTTAAATTGCATTATTTATTACTTACTTAGGCTCGATTCACATCAATGCATTTTGCTTTTGAGTTTTTTTTTTCAGTGCTTTTTGCTGTGCTTTCTGCATTTTTACAACGTTTTTGATGTGTTTTTTACTGAGATTTTACTGGGTTTTTAATTTTATTTTTTTTGGGGGGGGGGGATTTTGTTGCTAGGCAGATTTAAAATTGCAAATCATGGAAAAACGCATCAAAAACGCAGCACTTGCGATTTTCTTGCATGCCCATTGAAGTCTATTACATGCAAAACGCTGCATTTTGCGGGGAAAAAAAAGTCCCCGACCCTTTCCAAAAACACAAAGGCAAAAAATGATGTGGACGTGTTCCATAGGAACCCATGTTAAAAAAATTCCTTGCATTTCTGCAAAATGCATCAAAAAACGCATTTGTGTGAATGGAGCCTTAAAGCATATCTACACCCTCAAAAAAGAAATATAATATATTGCAGCTAGATATGGTGGCTGTAATAATTTCTTACAGCATTTTTTAGACTCCTTTCACACTGAAAATAGCACCTGTAAAGTGCCTCAAAAATCCCTTCCCATCCACCCCAATGTGAAAGCCCTGAGTGCTTTCACACTGGGGCGGTGCGCTTGCGGGACGTTACAAAATGTCCTGCAAGCAGCATCTTTGGGATGGTGCGGTGAGCGGTGATATACCACTTCTCCACTGCCCCTGCCCATTGAAAACAATGGGGCAGCGCTTCTGAAGCGGCTTCACACCACCTTGGAGGCGTGGCGCACCAGCACTTTTAATCCCTTTTAAATCCCTTGTGGGGGGCAAAAGCGCAGCGCTCCCGCCGCCATAGAGCAGCTATAACAGCGGTAAATCCCCGCTGAAACTAGCGGGGATTTGCCGCTACCACCCTCCAGTGTGAAAGTGGCCTTACTTTTTTTTCCACAGTGGCAGTAAGACCCCTTTCACACTGCAGCGTCGCTAAAACAGCGCTAAAGTGCTGGTCGTTTTGGCCGTGCTTCAGCAACGTTTTAGCAGTGATTTTGTGCTGGTTTTCGGGCTCTGGCGGGCCTGTTTTTTGGGTAAAAAACCCCAAAAAGACCAGTTTTGCTGCGCTTCCAAAGCACTTTTCAGGTTCTTTGGAAGCTGCTCATTCATTGCAGTGGGCAGGGGCGTTTTGGGAGCGCTATTTACAGTAGTTATACCTTGATGTTCTTCCATGTAAAATAAGCAAGATCATAACTGCCTGGAAGATCATCCATTCTCAAGCAGGGTTCTGTGGAACTCTAAAGCCTCATACACATGAGCCGAGGGTTGGCCAACCGAACGTCCAACTTTTGACCAATTTGGGTGACGGCAGTTTGGTCTAGCGTACTGACATGAGTCAGTAGGTGAGTAAGTAATCGGCCAACAAAGGCGAACGTAGAGACATGTTACGAGCGTATAACAAGGAAGTTCAGGCAAATGGGATTTGTGAATTAGGAACACAGGTCAACACTTCCTGGATTGCGAGCATGCATGTTTGCACTTCCAACTTTTTGTTGGTCAATATCTGTATACATGAGCGAACAATCGGCCAACGCCTTGTTCCAACACAAGTTTTCTAGTCTCGTCGTCCAACTTCTGTTGGACAACAATTCAAAATCGGCTGTAGAGTTGTCCGTACACACGATCGGATTATCAGCCAACAGGCTGTTGGACGACCGTTGTTGGCCAACAATTGGACCATGTGTACGGGCCTTAAGTTTCCTCCAGGGATAGTTAGGGGTTCCTTGAGCTGGGGAAAACTGACCCCCTATCTGATGATGCCTAGTTCAACATCGCTTGGCAGAGCCAGAGGCATGACTGCAATGGTGTAATTCTGGCCACCCTTGTAAGGGGGGCACTCTTCGCATCTACCATCATCAATGTAAGCCCTGGCTTAAGTGTAGCCATGGTCCCAACCCCTAGAGGCTTAATGGTGACCTCTGGAGTCAGGGAAAGCTGACATCCATCCTCACAGTGTGGGTTACTAGGCATAGTGGGTGCAGATAGGTAGATAGAGTTGGGCTCCAGACACTTTGAGGATTAAGCTCCCAGTCTCTTAAAAGACTTCTTGGACTCCCACTGCCACTGGGTCCCTTAAGCTTCACACAGCCAACCGCTGTGTCTTCCGAGTGCCACCCATGCTAACCTGCTGGGTCCCTTACTCGGCTTTTCAGCCAACTTGCTGAACTCTCTTGCAAGCGTCACCCCCACTATCCTGCTGGGTTCCTAGCTTGATTTCCGATGAGACTTTCCCATCGTCCCCGGATAGTGAAAAGGGCTGCTCTGGTACTCTCTCAAACTCTGAACTCTGGTCTCTGATAACAGGAGCGTTGTCCCTTGAGGGTAAGAGTTTCCCCTTTATCTCTGACCCTGGTTCACACTTTGCCTCTGGTGACAGGAATGGTTGTCCTTCGTTAGCAACTCTGTCCCTTCACCTTCGACAAAGAGGGGTTCTCCGGCCGGCAGAACCCGTGCAACTTGGTTAGGCTTCCGACATAAAGCCTCAACCCTATGCTGTCCCTTCTTGTCCTGGGTAGGCCTCAGAATGCCTAGCAACCAGGGAGGCTCCCGGATAGGCCTCAGGCTTCTGGTTTTTATACACACACACTAATTAAAATCAAACAGATCACAGGTGAGGATGGTTACCTTTAATAGCCATTCAAACCCCTTTGTGTCAACTTGTGTGCATGTTATCACTCCAAAATCACCAGGGTATGTAAACTTTTGATCAGGGCCATTTGGGTAGTTTCTCTTGTCATTATGATATAAAAAGAGTAAATACAGTTGACTGCTAATAACTGGCTTCAGCCAAACACTAACCATGAGTGAAAGAAAAGTTTTTTGTGTTCTCATTCATATTCTCTGAAAAATGGCCAAGAAATCATAAATTCTGCCAGGATATGTAAACTTATGAGCACAACTGTATGTTACTTTTTTTAACTTTTACGACATTGGTTTATCATTTTATTTTTCAATGTGTTCAAGGTTTCAAAATGCTAGCAATTTTTAATATTTTTCAAAACTCCCCAAACCTGCAAAGAAACATTGATCTAAAGCCTCGTACACACAGGACGATGATCGTATACAACAGGTAGTACTAACGACCGTTGTATGCGATATCGATCGTTCGTATGCGCGATTAGAACAGTCAAACGTACGATGGTCGTACAAGGAAGTTGTATGAGCAGACTAGAAAACTTGGTCGTACCAACAAGCGCTCATACGACCGTTGTATCGTGTGTACAGAGCAGTTGGTACAACAAGTTGTATTGTTCAAAACTCGCATGCTCAGAAGTCAGGAAACGGCCGGATGCTAATTACATGCATCTGAACGTTCTTTCTGTGGTCGTACGATTGTGTAGTGCAGTCAGTATGCAAGTTACATTATGCAACATACGATTTGCGACGATTGTACGTACGATCGTCGTCCCGTGTGTACGAGGCTTAAAGCGAAAAAATAAACAAAAAAATCAAAGCTTGTCTGCCATCATTGCAAACTTGGTTGTCAATCAGTTGGCATGATGTAATGATATAATAAGGCAGGCACAGATACAAAACGTTTAAGTGCACCTAATACAGGTCTGCAAATGGTTTGTTCTTTTGTTACAAGGGCACTTTCACACTGGGGCGGTAGTGGTAAAGCGCCGCTTTACCGATGTTATAGCAACGCTTTTGCGCCGCTATTCAGGCAGCTGCGGGGTGCTTTTAACTCCCCCCCAAAGCGGTCAAAAGCGCCAGCAAGCAGCACTTCTGAGACGGTGTTCAGCCGCTTCAGTAGTGCTGGCCATTGATTTTAATGGCAGGAGCGGTGGAGGAGCGCTATATACACCGCTCACCGCACCGCCCCAAAGATGCTGCTTGCAGCACTTTCTGTAACCTCCTGCAAGAGCGTCGCCCCAGTGTGAGAGCACTCAGGGCTTTCACACTTGGGTGGATGGGGGCTGTTTTTCAGGCGCTTTACAGGCGCTGAAAAACGTCCAGTGTGAAAGGGGTCTAAGAGTTTGTATTTAGCAAACCAACAGCTTGTCTTAAAATAATAATCGGGTTGGGTCGGACGTTTCCTTTAACCGCTTGCCGACCACATCGCGTACATTTACTGCTGCAGAGTGGCTCTGTCCCACGAATCGCTGTCTATAAACGGCGGCTCGCTCGTGCCCGCTGCACTCTGCAGGAGTGTGCCCGTGGCTCGGGCGGACTCGATCACCGCCGGTGAGCCGTGATTGTCTAACAGAGCACAAAAACGGGGAACCGCCAATGTAAACACGGCGGTTCCCTGCTCTGTCAGGCAGCATGATAGAGATCTACTGATTCCTGTCACTGGGATCAGTTAGATCTCTTATGCCCTTGGCAACCCAGCCCCCTCACAGTTAGAACACGCCTAGGGAACACAGTTATCCCCTAGATCTCCCCCTGCAGGTTAACCCCTTCACTGCAATGACATTTATACAGTAATCAGTGGACACTTAAATTTCCGATCGCTGTATAAATGTCATTGGTTCCAAAAAAGTGTCAAAAATGTCCGACATGTCCGCCCCAATATCACAGTCCCGAAAAAAAAAAAGCAGATCGCCGCCATTACTAGTAAAAAAAAAATTTGTAAAAACGACAGAAATTAATTCTCATGGTTTGTAAACGCGGCAACTTTGCGCAAACCAATCAATAAACTCAGATTGCTATTTTTTTTACCAAAAATATGAGGAAGAATATAAATCGGCCAAAACCGATAAATAAATTAGTTTTTTTATATTTTTTTTTTTTGGATTTGTATTTTAGCAAAAAGTAAGAAATATTGTTTTTTTTGCAAAATTGTCGCTCTTTTTTTGTTTATAGCGGTGATCAGACATGACGCAGAGGAGATCAAATACCACCAAAAGAAAGCTCTATTTGTGGGAAAAAAAGGACGCAAATTTTGTTTGGGTACAACGTTGCACGACCGTGCAATTGTCAGTTAAAGCGACGCAATGCAGAATCGCAAAAAGTGCTCTGGTCCTAACATGGGAAATCCTTCCGGGGCGGACGCGGTTAAAGTGGTTGTAAACCTAGTTACACCACTTTTACCTACAGGTAAGGCTATAATAAGGGCTCATGCACACAGGATGTTTTAAAAACGCCAGCGCTAAAAACGTACTTTTTTTTACCGTTTAGCCACCTTTGTACATTAGCGTTATTGCACGTTTTCCTGCGTTTTTTGTCGTTAGTGTTTTTGGGCGTTTTTTAATTAAAAACACTCCCTATAATGTAAAAATTCACTGTATACGCTTGCGTCATCGTCGCATGCACACTGAAGAAACGGCCCGCTCGTGCCGTTTCTAAAGGGCCCGCACCGTGACCGGCGGCTCCCATCATCGCCGGAGCCCGCGAACTCGGAACTCGGTCTCAGGTAAGTATTTCATAATGAGCTAGTAGGTGATGCCTACTAGCTCATTATGCCTTTGTCTTGCAGGATTTTTTTTTTGAGTTTACAACCACTTTACGTTGGCGCATTGTCATTGGCCTTCTGAGTTTCCTGCTAGAAAAACATATGTTTGAATGTAATTCGGGGAATTAGTGGTAGCTGTCTGTAGTCATTGTGCAATGCGGTTTGTGTGTGTGTGTAACTGCTTAGAGCGTTCTGTGCCTTTTGTGTAATTCTAAATGATGCTTATGGCCGGGTGTCAAGGGAGGAGGTCCCGAGGCGGGAGGTGATTAGAGGGCAGCTTATTATGAGCTAATGAGGCATTGCGCCCAGCTGGGATTCAGTGCTTGACAGGCAGCACAATGTGTTATTACAGATTTATGGCCGAGATCACAGCTCCAATGAATTTTACCATAACACTCTGCCCTCCCCCCACCCTATTACCCTCCTAAACCACCCTCCTGGGTGCTCAATCTTTATTTCCCCCCATCGCCAACATCCTTCTTTTTGTGCCGTACACATGCCATAATGCCGCTTTGCTGTTGGAAATAGTGTTTATTATTGTTCTAGCTAAAAGAAAAAAAAAAAAAGTATATTTGTCCAGTCCGACCATTGTGGTCGGTCATACGTGCTTTGGTAACTGATCGATTTGTTTTCTAATTGATCTCTTCTGATTGGAATAATCACTCTATAGTCGACAATCCATTTGATCAGTATGCCACATACAAAGATAGATAGTTAAGATACGATTGTAAGTTATCAATTGCATCTCTGTTTTCGTTACGTAATCTAATAATGGGATTGCTTGAAATACAATCGTATTCATGAACAAAGTATATGAGTGTTGCCGATCGTTACAAAATGATCAATAATATTCTGCCCTGGCAGATCCACTCAGTTTGATCAAATGCAATCAAAAATTGAGTGTTAAGCCTCCTACACACGGTCGTATGAAAACGGTCGTACGACCGCTCGCTGTACGATCATCCGACCGTTAGTACGCCAACGTGCGACGGTCGTACAACAGAAGTTGGATGAGCAAACTAGAAAACGTTGGTTGTACAACAAGTGGTCATACGACCGTTGTATCGTGTGTACAGAGAAGTTGGCCCAACAAGTTATACTGTGCAAAACACGCATGCTCAGAAGTCAGGAACGCCCGGAAGTGTCCGTTCATGTAAACCTATGTTCCTAATTCACAAATCACATTCACCTGAGCTTCCTCTTTATACGCTCGTAACACGTCACTACGTTAGGCTTGGTCGTACGATCGCTTAGTGCACGTTAGTATGCGAGACACAACAGCCAACATACGATTTTTGACATCCGGTCATACGACCGTCACACCGTGTGTACGAGGGTTAAGTCTAGGTTCACATCCATGCAGTTGCGGTTGATGTGGGCGTCGTGATTAACGATGGATCTACATCGGGGACATTGTTTTTAGTTTTGATTTTTTAACCACTTCAGCCCTGGAAGGATTTCCCACTGTAGGACCAGAGCACTTTTTGCGATTCGGCATGGTGGTATTTGATCACCTCTGCGTCATTTCTGATCACTGCTATAAACATAAAAAAGAGCGACAATTTTTCAGAAATTTATATTTCTTACTTTTTGCTAAAATACAAATCCAAAAAATATATAAAAAACAAATGTATCCATCGGTTTTGGCCGATTTATATTCTTCCTCATATTTTTGGTAAAAAAAACCCGTAATCTGCGTTTATTGTTTGGTTTGCGCAAAAGTTGCCGCGTTAACAAAAATGAGAATTAATTTCTGGCGTTTTTACAATTTTTTTTTTCTAGTAATGGCGGCGATCTGCGATTTTTATCGGGACTGTGATATTGGGGTGGACATGTCGGACATTTTTGACACTTTTTTGGGACCAATGACATTTATACAGCGATCAATTTAAGAATCCACTGATTACTGTATAAATGTCATTGGCAGGGAAGGGGTTAATCTGCAGGGGGCAGTTAAAGGGTTACCTATGTTCCCTAGGCGTGTTCTAACTGTATGGGGGCTGGGCTGCCAGGGGCACCAGAGATCTAACTGATCCCAGTGACAGGGATCAGTAGATCTCTGACATGCCACCTGTCAGAATGGGAAACCGACGTGTTTACAGCGGCGGTTCCCCGTTCTGGCTCTGTCACAGGCCATTGCGGGTCGCTGGCGGACATAGAGTCCGCCTGACCCGCCGCCCTGCTCAGGGAACACGAGCTCGCCCCCTAGCCGTCGTGCATGTGAGTGACGACTATAAGCGGTGATTCGCAGGACAGAGCCACTTTGTCGCCACTTACTGTCGCTATGCGGTCGGCAAGTGGTTAATAAAGGAATTGTAAAAATTTGTGCAGTGTCTTTATTCACTTTTTTTTGGTGAATGGGTACCCTATCCTCATTCACATGGGGTGGGGGGGTGGGATCTGGGGGCTTTCATATTCCAATAAGACCCTACAACCACCGCCCAGGGTTGTGGGGATGAAGCTCTTGTCCTCATCAATATGGGGACAAGGTGCTCTGGGGTGGAAGGCCCTCATGTTGAGGGCATGTGGCCTGGTATAGTTCAGAGGGGGGGGGGGGGCGCTTGCCCATCCACTCCCTCTCCTGGCCTGCAGGGCTGCATAATCGGATAAGGTTCTGGTATGGATTTTGTGGGGGGACCCCACTAGGGTTGCCACATCATCCCTTTTTATCCAGGACACATTTGAATTACACAGATTCTGAGGCTAATTTAATGCAGATAAGGCACCCAGTGAGTTTAATTACCACCTCAATCAGCCACAGAACCTGTGTAATTAATATGTGTCCTGGATTAAAGGGATGATGTGGCAACCCTAGACCCCATGCCATTTTTTTTTTTAATTTATTTATTTATTTTGGCTATGGGTTCCCTTTAAAATCCACACCAGACCTGAAGGGCTCATATGGACTGGAGTGGGACCCCCATGTGTTTTTTTTTTCAGAATTTTCTATTGCCGCCATTCTTTTGTTTACATTTCAGCTCTCAGCAGGCAAGCCTAGGGTTGCCACCTCATCCCTTTAAACCTGAACACATATGAATTACTCAGGTTGTTCTGAGGCTAATTTAATGCAGATAAGGCACCAAATGAGTTTAATTACCACCTTAATCAGCCTCAGAACCTGTGTAATTCATATGTGTTCGGGTTTAAGGCCCGGTTCAGACAAGGGCGACTTGGGATCCGACTTGAGTCGCCTCAAGTCGCCCCAGGTCGCTTGACATAAGAAATCCCATTGAAGTGAATGGGAGCCGTCTTTATGTACACTACTGAAGTCGCTGCGACTTCAAGGCGACTTCAGAAGGGATTCCTGTACTACTTGGAGGCGACTTCTATCCGACTTGAATAGAATTAAATGGAAGTCGCCTCCAAGTCGGATCCCCCATCTTAATGCAAGCGATTTTGTCAGTGAAAAGAATAGGAATTTATTTTGGGGCAGCCCCTCCCTCCCTTCTCTGATTGGCCACAGGCAAAGTCGCCTGGCATAGTTAAGTTTGAAGTTGCTTCCAAGTTGCCTTGAAGTTGCCTGGCAAAGTCGTGCCTGAAGTTGGATCGCCTCTGTGTGAACCGAGCCTAAAGGAATGATGTGGCAACTCTAGGCAAGCCCCCTGACAGCTTATGAGTCATCAGTTGTTAAGGACGTGGCGGCCGGCTTCCCAACCTGCTGCTTAACAACCAGCTATTCTTCACACAGAATTCAAATCGGTCTCTCGTTTTTCAACTGATCCGAATTCAAATCATTTAGAAAATTAGTTAGAAAAAGAATGAACGAAACAAATTTCAACAAAATGTCTTACTATTTCATTTGGAGATACGAATCTCCGAATAACCAAAAATTTGTCCGAATTCAACTTTTTAACTTCTGGCCGAAACGAATTGCACAGGTCTAATGAATATTTAGCTGCTGATTAGACTTTTCCTGCCAACTAATTTCCAGAGCTTTCTGGACTTATCAGGGGGAAGCAGTCAATCCTGCAACTACTGAAACATAGAACAGACCAAAACGATCAACACAGCCACACTGGTTACAGTGAGCCAAAACTAAATTTACCTGACAACAAACTGAAGCTCCACTGCAAACAGTGAGCCAGAACTAACTTTACCTAACCCTAGCACCTAACTGGGAGGGTGCTACACATATATGTAAAAATCTAGATTTTTTTTTTTTTTTTGCTAGTAAATTACTTAGAACCCCCAAACATTCTATATCATTGTTTTAAGCAGGGGACCTGGAGGAAATTAATGGTGGGTGTTGCAATTTTATATGTAGAATACCTAACATGTCACGCTTTAAAATTGCTTACGCTCAAATCTCCATAGGCGACGCTTTATAAACTTTTACAGGTTATGAGTTTAGAGTTACACAGAAGGTCTGGTGCTAGAATTCTTGCTCTTGCGGTGATACCTCGCCTCACCATTTGCGACCTACATATGTGTTCACGTTGCATTTGAGGATGGGGGGGCGCTGTATTTTTTTATTTTTAGGCCTCATACCTACAGGTGTTTTTTACAGCCACGTTTTTTTTTAGCGTTTTTTACAGCTCTCCATGTTATTCAATGGCCCCATAAAAACGCTGACGTTTTTGAGCTGTAGAGGGCATTTTCAGGTTAAAAAATAGCAGAGGACTGTTTTTTGTTAAAAAAACGCCTATTGACGCAGACGCTCACTAAGGCGCATTAACGCCGATGCAAAACGCTGAAAAAAACACAGGTTTTTTCCCTGACGTCGCGCCCGAAGTTTTGCTTATTTTTTTTCATACGCCCCTGTGTATTAGGCCTTATTGCTATCAGAAGGGGTGAACAACATCTCTTCTGATAGCGTTGGCCGTGATAGGTCTTCTTGATGGAGCTAACTGGACCCCAGATCTCTTCTCTTCCCTGCAAAGCATCTGATGAAAACAAGATGAGTTTGATCAGAAGCTTGTTCAAGCCGTAACGGCTTGTTTACATGAGCCCGAATTCCTCCTCGCTTCCGGCTTCTGACATCACACGGCAGGAGGAACATCAGTTCCTCTCACTGTGTCCAAGGAACCGGGTCCTGCCGGTCGCATCCTTACCGGGCAGTCAAGTAAAGGAGGCAGCGGTGGGGTGGGGTGGGACCCCCTTTCGCCACTTGTAAAAGTAATCTAGTGACTTCTTAAGCCTCGTACACACGCACAGATTGTTGGCCAACTGAACGTCCAACTTTTGTCCAAATCGGCTGTTGGCGGTTGTGTCTAGCATAGTGACGGTAATCAAGTAATCGGCCAACAAAGCCGAACGTAGTGACTTGTTACGTTCGTATAACGAGGAAGTTCAGGTGAATGTGATTTGGGAATTACGAACGCAGGTTTACACGACCGAACACTCCCTGGATTCCCAGCATGCGTGTTTGCACTTCCAACTTTTTTGTTGGCCAACTTCTGTACACACGAGCCAACAATCGGCCAACGCCTTGTTGGCCAACAAAAGTTTTCTAATCTTGTCAGCCAACTTCTGTTGGATGACAATTGGAAATCGGCTGTCAAATCGTGCGTACTACAGGCTGTTGGACGACCGTTGTTGGCCGATAATCGGACCTTGTGTACAGGCCTTTAGCCTCAAAGATTACTTTTACATTGAAGTAAATCACCGGCCCTAAAAAAGTATTTCTTGATCATTGCTGCAGCTGCAGTGAGGACTGAGATATCGCCCTCCCAATCCAGTGACGTTATCGGTACGTCGCTGGTCGCCAAGTGGTTAAAATGTCAGCTATTAGTGAATTTGTGCCTTCACAAGAGGCCTATTGGCTAGGAGACCTTGGGATTCAGTAATCTCTTGGGATTCAGTAAGGATTCTCTGTAGGGTTGCCACATCATCCCTTTAATCCAGGACACATATTAATTACTCAGGTTCTGTGGCTGATTGAGGTGGTAATTAAACTCACTGGGTGCCTCATCTGCATTAAATTAGCCTCAGAATCTGTGTAATTCAAATGTGTCCTGGATAAAAAGGGATGATGTGGCAACCCTAATTCTCTGGTTATTACTGAGTAGGGTTGCCATATCATCCCTTTAATGCAGGACACATATTAATTACACAGGTTCTGTGGCAGATTAAGGTGGTGATTAAACTCACTTGGTGCCTTATCTGCTTTAAATTAGCCTCAGAACAACCTGTGTAATTCATATGTGTCCTGGATTAAAGGGATGATGTGGCAACCCTATTACTGAGGCCTGATGGATACACATGGATGTGTGAGATCTCGATGACCCCAGCAGTTAGAGTTTTGTGTTCTTTTGTAAATTTTTCTGAAAGGTTACCATTTTTATTGGTAGCCAGGGTAACCTAATTTTTTGGTTTATTTAAAAAACAAAGAAACACTTTTTTTCCCATGTTGGATAGAGTAAGGGTTATAGAACGCCTGTCGTGTTTTGTTTTTTTGCAATCTTTGTCTAATATGGGAGATTACTCTTCACTTCCTGTCTAAAAGCCAAAACAGGAAGTGAGAAGAAATCCCTCCAAAGTGAGAGAATCCAAGGGTGTTACCATAACTAGTGTACCCATTGGAAGATTACCCCTCTATTACTGTGTCAACCCAAAATGTGGGGTTTTCTTTTACTTTCATTTTTAATGATAATGGTAAACAGTACAAATAGAGAGGGTGAATCTCCCGAACAGGGGGGTACAGACAGCAATAACAACTGACTGGTGTTCTAATCCCTCTCCACTCTATCCAAAAAGTTTTGCCTTTAGTTACACTTTAAGGACACTACCATTATTGTATACAGTGTGTGTTACTTTGAGGGGCTTTTTAGAGCAACCATTCTCAACCAGGGTTCCTCCAGAGATTGCCGGAGATTTCATGAGCTGTGGATGATAGACCCCCCCCCAGCTGATGGTGACTGCATAGTCCCAGGGGCAACTCCACTTGAGTCAAGAGCGTGACACCAATGATCTTTTTAGCTGGCTGTAAAGTTGGCATTTTTCCCACTGTCCCCCAATGCATTAATTCAAGCTGGGGTTCCCCGAGACCTGAGCTGATGATTTCCATGGATGCCCTAAGACAGCCTTTCTCTACCTTTTTAGCATGGAGGGACCCTTGAAATAACCTTCTGGTCTCTGTTACTCTATCTACAGCTCACGGTACGTTAGTGGTATGGTCACTTGGAAAAATACTTCTTACAACTGTATTCAAAGAATCCCCCTTAAGCCTCGTACACACGGTTCGACGGTCGTACGACCGAACGGACCAAATCGTATGTTGGCTGTTGTATCTAGCATACTGACATGCACTACACGATCGTACGACCAAGCTGAATGTAGTGAACGTATAAAGAGAACGTTCAGGTGCATGTAATTAGCATCCGGCCGTTCCTGACTTTGGAGCATGCGTGTTTTGCACAATACAACTTGTTGGACCAACTTCTCTGTACACACGATACAACGGTCCTATGACCGCTTGTTGGTACTACCAAGTTTTCTAGTTTGCTCATACAACTCCGGTTGTACGACCGTCGTACGTCGGCTGTTCTAATCGCAGGTACTAACAATCGATTTCCCATACAACGGTCGTTCGTACGACCTGTTGTATACGATCGTCGACTCGTGTGTACGAGGCTTTACAGATGGCTAAAAAGATCATTGCGGTCAGTGGTTACTTATGTAAGGGGCAGACATTGCTCATTGCTCAAGGAACCCCTAGTAGCTTCCGGAGGAACCCTGGCTGAGAAAGGGTGCTCTAAGTTAAAAAGGTCTAGAAGGGCTACTTTAGAGCGTAAGCATTGCAGCAAAGAGAGTAAATGTCTCTGGGTTCACTTTGAAGATCAGAATATCTTGATGCTGGATAAAATAAAGCTGCAGTATGTTATTATTTTTTAACTTGCTTCTCTCCAGTCCACGTTTCAAATTCTGTGCATTCAAGAGGTCCATCTATACATAGAAAACTGTCGTTTTCTATGGTGTCCTGTTCTGCCTGGCAAATACACTCATCGACCACTTTATTAGGTACACCAATTGCTTGGGAACACAAATAGCTAATCAGCCAATCTCATGGTAGCAATTCAATGCATTTAGGCATCTAGACGTGGTCAAGAAAACTTGCTGACGTTCAAACCAAGCATCAGAATGGGGAAGAAAGCAGATTAAAGTGACTTTGAACGTGGCATGGTTTTTGGTGCCACAGGGGCTGGTCTGAGTATTTCAAAAAGTGCTGATCTACTGGGATTTTCACGCACAACCATCTCTCTGGTTTACAGAGAATGGTCTGGAAAAGAGAAAATATCCAGTGAGCGGTAGGTGTGTGGAGGAAAATGCCTTGTTGATGTCAGAGTTCAGAGGAGAATGGGCAGACTGGTTCCAGATGATAGAAAGGCAACAGTAACTAAAATAACCATTTGATACACCCAAGGTATTCAGAATAACATCTCTGAATGCACAACACATCGAACCTTGAAGCAGGTGGGCTACAGCAGCAGAAGACTACACCGGGTGCCACTCCTGTCAGCTAAGAACAGGAAACTGAGGCTACAATTCACAAAATTGGACAATAGAAGATTGGAAAAATGTTGCCCCGTCTGATGAGTCTCGATTTCAGCTGCGACATTCAAATGGTGTCACATACCTGATGAAGGGGTCCTGCGTGGCTCTGAAACGTTGCTCTGTGCTATAACGATGTGATCATGGATTAAAGCTTTGGACTCGTTTTTGGAGGTCCTGGTATGCGGACATTACTTGCTCATTCAGATGGTAAGATCAGAATTTGAAGTAAACAACATGAAAGCATGGATCCACCCTGCCTTGTATCACCGGTTCAGCCTGGTGGTGTAATGGTGCGGGGGATATTTTCTTGGCACACTTTGGGCCCCTTGTTACCAATTGAGCATCATTTAAATGCCATAGCCTACCTGAGTGTTGTTGCTGACCATCTCCATCCCTTTATGACTGCAGTGTCCCCATCTTCTGATGGCTCCTTCCAGCAGGATAATGCACCATGTCACAGAGCTCCAATCATCTCACCACTGGACAATGAGGTCCCTGCACTCCAATGGCCTCCACACTCCCCACATCTCATCCAATAGAGACCCTTTGGGATGTGGAGATTCCCATCATGGATGTGCAGCCAACAAATCTGCAGCGACTGCGTGATGCCATCATGTCACTATGGACCAAAATCTCAGAGGAATGTTTCCAACACTTTGTTGAATTTATGCCATGAAGAATTAAGGCAGTTCTGAAGGCAATAGGGGGTCCAACCCAGTGGACCTAATAAAGTGCCTGGTGAGTGCATATGCTGTTCTATAGATTTACCTTTCGGTGAAAATAACAGCTGTGTGAGCCTAGGCTAAACTGTGCCACAATGGCCCTTGTTTTCTGGCATCATGACCTCAGATGTGACCACACTTGGACTTCCCCTCATTTTATAGCAAAATAGCATCTTACTAAAGCAGTGCTTCTCAACTCCGGTCCTCGGGACCCACTAACAGGCCAGGTTTGCAGGATAACTGAAATACATCACAGGTGATATAATTTGCTGCTCAGTGATTGCAGTATTTTAATCCGCATCTCCCCAAGGTAATACTTAAAGTCTGGCCTGTTAGTGGGTCCCGAGGACCGGAGTTGAGAACCACTGTACTAAAGGGTTTTTACCTCATCAACCCTATAGATCAGTGTTTCTCAACCAGGGTTCCTCCAGAGGTTGCTAGGGGTCCCTTGAGCAATGGTCAATTTCTACCTCTCAGATAAATTCCCAATGACAACATTAGTCTTTTAGCTATCTGTAAGGGGTAATTCTTCCCAATGACCACAAGTGTAAGGAGCATCCTTCCCATTGACCATCACACTAATGTATCATGAGTTGTAGATTTTTTAGTAGGGGTTCCCCGAGACCATAAATTCAAGGGTTCCTCTGTGTTGAAAAGGTTGAGAAAGGTTGCTATAGATGATGAAACTAATTTTCTTTTCCAAGTAATTACTGGGTAATAAACTCCACTCAGTCTGTTCTTTAGTCCCAGAAGAGCACTCAGTATAGAATCAATAGGCCAAAATGTATAGTATCTGGGATCAATCAGCCTGGATTATACACCACAACCTTGCTATAACAAATTTAACTAATGCCCCGTACACACGGTTCGACGATCGCACGTACGACCGTGTTGAATCGTATGTTGGCTGTTGTATGTAGCATACTGACTGCACTATACGATCGTACGGCAGGGGAAAGAACGTTCAGGTGCATGCAATTAGCATCCAGCCATTCCTGACTTCTGAGCATGCGTGTTTTGCACAATACAACTTTGTTGTACCAACTGCTCTGTACACACGATACAACGGTCGTATGAGAGCTTGTTGGTACGACCAAGTTTTCTAGTCTGCTCATACAACTCCCTTGTACGACTGTCGTATGTTGGACTGTTCAAATCGCGCATACGAGCGATCAATATCGCATACAACGGTTGTGAGTACGACCTGTTGTATACGATCGTCGCCCCGTGTGTACGAGGCTTAAGACTGCGATAATGCTCCACCCAACACTAGACTCTATATCTAAAAAGATCCTAACGTGACAAATTTAATAGCACTGTGTCCATGCTCTGGACATTTAAATATTAACATTAACTACTTGACCTCCCGAAGATTTTCCCCCCTTCATGACCAGGCCATTTTTTGCGATACGGCATTGTGTTACTGACAATTGCTCGGTCATGCAATGCTGTACACATATGAAATGTATGTATTTTTTCCCCCACAAATAGAGCTTTCTTTTGGAGGTATTTAATCATCTCCTGGGTTTTTATTTTATGCGCTATAAACAAAAAAAGGCCGACATTTAAAAAAAAAAATATATATATATATTTACTTTCTGCTGTAAAACATATCCAATATAAAAATGTAAAAAATCGAATTTTCTTCAAATGTTTAGGCCGATATGTATTCTGCTACATGTTTTTGGTAAACAAAAATTCCAATAATCGTATATTGATTGGTTTGCGCAAAAGTCATAGGGGTTGATTTTCTAAAGCTGGAGAGTGCAAAAACTGGTGCAGCTGTGCATGGTAGCCAATCAGCTTCTAACCTCAGCTTGTTCAATCAAGCTTTGACAATAAAACCTGGAAGCTGATTGGTTTCTGTGTGGAGCTGCACCAAATTTTGCACTTTCAAACTTTAGTAAATCAGCCCCATAATGTCTACAGACTATGAGGTATTATACTGGAACTTTTATTTATTTATTTAATTTGCCGGTGATCAGTGACTTATAGCAGGACTGCCATATTGCGGTGGGCAATCTGACACTACCTGACACTTTTGACACATTTGCGGGAACCAGTGACACTAATACAGTGATCAATGCTAAACATATGCACTGTCCCTGTACTAATGAGACTGGCTGGGAAGGGGATAAACATCTAGGGCGATCAAAGGGTTAAATGTGTGCCTAATCAGTGTTTTTATGTGTACTATGTGCTGCTTTCACTAAGGCCCCTTTCACACATACGGACCGTTTGTCCGTTTTTCATCCATCCGTTGACGGATGAAAAACGGACATTAATGCAACTCTATGGAAAAACTGATGACAACTGATGATCAGCTATTTTCATCAGTTTTCATCCGTTTTTTTGAACGGATGAAAGTCCTATTTTTCATCCGTCAAAAAAACGGATCGGACGAAAAACGGATGTAAACTGACGAACGGTCAGTTTTTCATCCGTTTTTGCATTGGTAGTGAATGTAAAAAAAAAACTGATGAAAAACTGATGAACTGATGAACTGATAAACTGATGAACGGTCCGTGTGTGTGCAAGGACCCTAAGGGATGTGCTGGATTTGCAGGGAAACAAAATCCAATTCATCCCCACTGACAGGACAGAGCTCTGCCTTGTTTATATAGGCAGAGCTCCATCCAGTCTGTCTCCTCGCCGATCATCGGGTGCTGGTTGGGGCCAAGTAATGCCTCAGCTGCTTATGGTTGGTGGTCTGCAGTGACAGCTTTTTGGCGAGATAGATCAGGTGGGTTCGAACTAAGATCCATACACACCTGATCTCATCCCTAATGATGACAATCTACAGTGCATCTGGTAGGTATTCACAGAGCTTCACTTTCTCCACATTTTTTTGTTAGAGCCTTATTCCAAAATGTATTATATTCATTATTTTCCTCAAAATTCCACAAACAATACCCCATAATGACAACGTAAAAGAAGTTTGATTGAAATATTTGCAAAAACAAACACAAAAAAATCCCATGTACACAAGTATTCACAGCCTTTGCTCAATACTTTGTTGAAGCTCCTTTGGCACCAATTACAGCCTCAGGTCTTTTTAAATAATGCTACAAGCTTGGCACACCTATTTTTGGGCAGCTGCTCCCATTCTTCTTTGCAGGACCTCTCAAGCTCCATCAGGTTGGATGGGGAGCGTCGGTGCACAGCCATTTTTAGATCTTTCCAGAGATGTTCAATCGGGTTCAAGTCTGGGCTCTGGCTGGGCCACTCAAGGAGATTCACAGAGTTGTCCCGTAGCCGCTCCTTTGCTATCTTGGCGATGTGCTTAGGGTCGTTGTCCTGTTGGAAGATGAACCTTAGCCCCAGTCTGAGGTCCAGAGCACTCTGGAGCAGGTTTTCATCAAGGATGTCTCTGTACATTGCTGCATTCATCTTTCACTCGGTCCTGACTAGTCTTCCAGCTATCTGGAGTGGACTGTGGAGGCACTCCTGAGAGGACTGGGAGAATGCAGTCTGAGATGGATGCAGAACCAGAAGAGAGGACTGGAGAGGCACACCTGAGAGGACTGGGATAGAGAAGTCTGGGATGGGTGCAGAACCAGAAGAGAAGACTGGAGAGGCACTCCTGAGAGGACTAGAAGAGCACAGTCTAGGGTGGGTGCAGAACCAGAAGAGAGGACTAGAGAGGCACTCCTGAGAGGACTGGAAGAGCACAGTCTAGGGTGGGTGCAGAACCAGAAGAGAGGACTGGATAGGCACACCTGAGAGGACTGGTAGAGCGCAGTTTGGGATGGGTGCAGAACCAGAAGAGAGGACTGGAGAGGCACACCTGAGAGGACTGGGAGAGCGCAGTCTGGGATGGGTGCAGAACCAGAAGAGAGGACTGGAGAGGCACACCTGAGAGGACTGGGAGAGCGCAGTCTGGGATGGGTGCAGAACCAGAAGAGAGGACTGGAGAGGCACTCCTGAGAGGACTGGAAGAGCGCAGTCTGGGATGGGTGCAGAACCAGAAGAGAGGACTGGGGAGGCACTCCTGAGAGGAGAGGACTGGGGGAGCGCAGTCTGGCATGGGTGCAGAACCAGAAGAGAGGACTGGGGAGGCACTCCTGAGAGGACTGGAAGAGCGCAGTCTGTGTTGGGTGCAGAACCAGGAGAGTGGACTGTGGAGGAATGGGCAGAGGAGAGAGGCAGCTGCAGCCATGTGGGCTGGCAGGGCCTGAAGAGGTGGTGCTGGGGGCAGTATCCACATAGACGGCTAACCCTGGGACTTACTTACATTTTTGCTACACTAAAGGGGCCCGCGGCCTCTGCCTGCAAAAGACATTTACCTAAGGCCTGGTGGAGTCAGTGCCAGGCCCTACAAATCAGTGCTAGCTGAGCTGGAAAGTACAAGCTAATGATGTGCTGGAGGTGCGAGGAGCGATAGTCTGCAAGCAAGTGAAGTGCTGGAGAGAAGAGAGGAGGTGTATGTACTGGAGTGTATATACGTTGAGTTCTGTGTATATTACGGTTCAATCAAGTGGACATCCCATATTCCCTTACCCTATCCAAGTTTAAATACCCCTCAATAAAAATACAAAAAAACAAGTGCAAGGACTGTTTCATGTCTCTGGATTCTTGAAATCGTGTGCCAGGCTGGGCAGGGTGACAGACAGACCACAACACTCAGCAGCCCCTTGTGGGGAAAAAAATCATTCCCCTCTGGGTGATGTACATTGTAACGATTATAAAAAACTTTATTGCAGTTTCCTACCTTTTGTTATTCTGAAGAAATCACTATTTGTTCCTCTGTGCCTCTCTGCTGAGTGGGTCTAATGGGAGTGGTTTCATAATTATCAACCAGCTGTGGCAGCTGCAGAGCACTAATGAGGAAATCTGCTGGGCATGCATCCCTTTAGACGTGCTCCTATTGGAAATATGTCACCAAAAAAATGACATTTTTGTAGCAGGGGATGCCTGAAATCTGACTTGTATCTTAGGCAAACCTCTGGGAAAACTGGTGAGCCAATCACACAAGCAGGAAATGATGTTTCTGGGGAGTGGTCAGTACATATTCTTTGTACAGAACAACTCAAGGTAGCCATATTGTATGGCATTTATAGAAAATTACAGCGGCTGCAGATTGAAAAGGAAAGGTCATTTTTAACCACTTGCCCATCCGCCCGCCGTCGTGCGACGACGGCAAAGTGGTTCGATATCGCAAACCGCCATCAGCTGATGGCGACTGCGAGATCGCGGATCGTGAGTGTGTGTGCTCCGCCGGAGGCGTGCTCACTCTGTTCCGGGGGAGCAGGTAGGGTGGACTCGATGTCTGCCAGCTACCCGCGATTACTCCCCCAGTAAACACACGGATCTCCGTTCTGACAGGGGGAAGGAATGTGATTGCAGGCTTCCAGTGTATGGGAGCCATGATCACTCCCCTCCCCCACTCAGCCCAGCCCTCATACAGTTAGAACACACAGGGAACACAGTTAACCCTTAGAGCGCCCCCTGCAGGTTAACCCCTTCCCTGCCAGTAACATTTATACAGTAATCAGTGCATTTTCATAACACTGATCGCTGTATAAATGCCAGTGGTCCCAAAAAAGTGTCAAAATGGTCCGACATGTCCGCTGCAATATCGCAGTCCTGCTAAAAATCTCAGATCGCCGCCATTACTAGTAACAAATAAAAAATAAATAAGAGCCCCATAAATGAATTCTCATCATTCGTAAACGCTGCAACTTTTGCGCAAACCAGTCGAGATACGCCGATTGCAATTTTTTTTTACCAGAAAACTGAAAAAGAACATAAATCGGCCAAAACCGATGAAAGAAATGTTTTTCATATATTTTTTTTTTCGATGTGTATTTTAACAAAAAGAAAGAAATATTGTTTTTTTTTTTGCTAAATTGTCTCATTTTTGTTTATAGCGGCGATCAGAAATGACGCAGAGGGGATCAAATACCACCAAAAGAAAGCTCTATTTGTGGGGAAAAAAAGGACGCAAATTGTGTTTGGGTACAACGTCGCACGACTGCGCAATTGTCGGTTAAAGCGACGCAGTGCCAAATCGCAAAAAGTGCTCTGGTCCTAAAGCAGGAAATCCTTCCGGGGCTGAAGTAGTTTATAACCATAGGCGTCCTCATATAGGGTGGGCACACCCTAATCAAAAGTGAGACATCAGGGGTTTGGTTAGACCCCTAATATTTCATCAAAGCCCCCCAGCAGGGTTCTAAAAAAAAATTGTGAAAAAAAAAAAAAGAAATATAATATTGTAAAAAATAATAAAAAAAAACAAAATGTTAAAAAATAAAAATAAACTGACGCCTATCTCTTGGGGTGCACACCCTAATGCAGGGGTAGGGAACATGTGGCTCTCCAGCTGTTGTAGAACTACATTTCCCATGAGGCATTGCAAGGCTGATGGATACAATTACTCCCAGAAGCATGATGGGAAATGTAGTTCTACAACAGCTGGAGAGCCGCAGGTTCCCTACCCCTGCCCTAATGCAATAGTCTGCGCACACCTATGTTAATAACAATATGACTTGTATCGCAGTTATGTGCACTATATTATTTATTCGCTATTTTTTTTCCCCATGAAAGTGGAGTTACCCCTTAACCACTTCCTTACCGGGCACTTAAACCCCCCTCCTGCCCAGACCAATTTTTGGCTTTCAGCGCTGTCGCATTTTGAATGACGCGGTCGTGCGACGTTGTAACCAAATAAAATTTGCGTCCTTTTTTCCCCACAAATAGAGCTTTCTTTTGGTGGTAATTGATCCCCTCTGCGTCATTTCTGATCGCCGCTATAAACAAAAAATGAGCGACAAATTTGCAAAAAAGAACAATATTTTTAACTTTTTGCTAAAGTACAAATCCATTAAAAAAATTATTCATCAGTTTTGGCCGACATATATTCTTCCTCATATTTTTGGTAAAAAAAAAAAATCGCAATCGGCGTATATTGATTGGTTTGCGCAAAAGTTATCGCATCTACAAACTGGGAATTGATTTATGGCGTTTTTATTATTTTTTTTTTTTTTTTACTAGTAATGGCGGCGATCTGCGATTTTTATCGGGACTGTGATATTGGGGCGGAAATGTTGGACATTTTTTACACATTTTTGGGACCAATGACATTTATACAGCGATCAGAAATTTAAATGTCCATTGATTACTGTGTAAATGTCATTAGCATTGAAGGGGTTAACCAGCAGGGGGCAGTGAAGGGGTTAAATATGTTCCCTGGGTGTGTTCTAACTGTGGGGGGGCAGGGCTGGCCGGGACATAACAGATCTCACTGATCCCAGTGACAGGGATGAGTAGATCTGTCCTGTCCCCTGTCACAGAATGGGGAACCGTCGTGTTTACAACGGCGGTTCCCCGTTCTGAGGCTCCTAAAAGTGATCGGCAGGTCTCAGGCGGACATCGAGTCCGCCCGACCCACGGGCGCGCGCGCGCGCCGCCGCTGCCGCCAGGGGGCGCGCAGGAGCATGCGCAGTGGAGGACGTCCATGGACGTCCTCCGGGCATTTCAGATCCGCGCTGGAGCCGTACTTCGGCAATAGCGCGGATCTGAAGTGGTTAATGGAAATCTTCCCAATAGACTACAAACTGATGTGACTTACGTTTTTTCCATCGAAAACTAAAAAAAAAAATGTTGTGACTATGCATACACTTTGACTGATTACTTTAAATATATTTGTTTGTTTTACTTTTTTTTGAATGTTCAGGTGAAACAGAAGACTGAATGCGTGTTATGTCATGCTGGCGCTAATGTCTACTTTGTACTCTTTTTGCACATATTTTCAGTGTGTACAAAATGCATTGGAATGATCTACCTGTGCCCGGGATCCCCAGTGATACCAGCAGACAGATAAGCTGATTAGAGCTTTGTTATGAAAACTTGCGAGGACACGAGAGTAGCGTGTGTGTGTGTTTGTATGTATGCAAGAAATACGCACTGCGCTTTTGTATAAACTTGCATCATCACTTATGGGAAACGTCATCTAGTCTTGTACTGACTGCTGACACTTTTTAGGTTTAATTGTTTTACTTCTATTATTATGTCATTCTATCAGATCAGCCTGAAAAGTACTCTGCAATAGATCAGCAGATGACAGGTGACAGCGCCTGCTTTCACCACTTGCTGCTCAGGGCAATGTGACATTTCTTACATACATGTAAATATCAGCATTTTTTTCTTTTGCTAGAAAATTACTTAGAACCCCAAACCATTATATACAGTATCTCACAAAAGTGAGTACACCCCTCCCATTTTTGTAACTCTTTTATTCTATCTTTTCATGTGACAACACTGAAGAAATGACACTTTGCTACAATGTAAAGTAGTGAGTGTACAGCTTGTATAACAGTGTAAATTTGCTGTCCCCTCAAAATAACTCAACACACAGCCATTAATGCAACGCTGTATCTTGGCCTAGGCCAACAAGGCCCAGGCCTAGGGCGGCACTTTGCAGGGGGGCAGCACGAAAAGAGTCCCCGCCGGTTTGCACTACACTTTTAGTGTAGTGCCAGTCTTAAGGGGCGGACTGGGCCGGGAGACAAACTAGTCTGGCACCCCCATAAAGCGCCTGTACTTGCTGCCGGTATGATAATACCGGCAGAGACCGCCATCAGAAGGGGACAGCCATTACATATGTAGGGGACCCAGGCATCCCAAGGGACCCAAGCGACGGGCCCCAACCAATGAGTTGTTGTGCTGCCCCATAGCCAAACAGTGAGAGGACATCTCTTAAATCTCTTAAGGGATCCATTGCCCCCCCACCCCACCCCCAAGGCCCTCAGAACTAGGGTCCCCACTGGAAAATTTCAGGGTGGGTCTTAAACAGGAAGGGGTGTGGCATTGCCAGGAAGGGGTGGTTCATATTTAAATGAGGGGGTGCATGAGTTTAGTCAGGCTTAGGGCAGCACAAAACCTAAATACACCACTGCATTAATGTCTAAAGCGCTGGCAACAAAAGTGAGTACACCCCTAAGTGAAAATGCCCAAATTGGGCCAAATTAGCCATTTTTCCTCCCCGGTGTCATGTGACTCGATAGTGTTACAAGGTCTCAGGTGTGAATAGTGAGCAGGTGTGTTAAATTTGGAGTTAAAGCTCTCAATCTTTCATACTGGTCACTGGAAGTTCAACATGGCAAAGAACTCTCTGAGGATCTGAAAAAAATTATTTTTGCTCTACATAAAAATGGCCTAGGCCAAGATAGAATAAAATATTTACAAAAATGTGAGGGGTGTACTCTTGAACTTTAGGGAAAAAAAACATTTTCCCGGGTGTCTTTGGTCTGATTGCAAGACATCCCAGGCCCACTTCATACTTTTCCTCCTCAGGTGGTGGTTGGAACCTGAATACTGCAGAGAGCGGTACTATGTAAAGATATGGTGCTGTTCTTTGCAGCATTCTCCAGTGAAGAGGGGGTAAGACCTTGATGCCCCAGGCTCATGGGAAGAGGGCAAATGATGTCGGGCATTATTCTTGTTAGTGTTACAAGGTCTTAGGTGTGAATGGGGAGCAGGTGTGTTAAATTTGGTGTTATCGCTCTCATTCTCTCATACTGGTCACTGGAAGTTCAACATGGCGCCTGAATTTTAAATCATGCATCAGAATGGGAAAGAAAGGGGGTTTAAGTGACTTTGAACGTGGCACGGTTGCTGGTGCCAGACGGGCTGGTGTGAGTATTTCAAAAACTGCTGATCTACTGGGATTTCACACACAACCATCTCTCGGGGTTACAGTGAATGGTCCGAAAAAGAGAAAATATCCAGTGAGCAGCAGTTGTGTGGAGCAAAATGCCTTGTTAAGGTCAGAGGAGAATGGGCAGACCGGTTCCAGATGATAGAAAGGCAACAGTAACTCAAATAACCACTCTTTACAACCAAGTGTAGCACCCTCTACCTAGGTAGGCACTGGAGTGAGTGTTTTTTCGGTAGTGTAGGTAAAATTTAGGCAGGCCTAGCCAGCTGCTAGGCCTGTCTGTTTTGATGCTGGGCTGGGAGTGGCTCAGGGTTGCAGCTGGTGACTCACAGGTGGTGTCATCTCTCGGTTACCTCCCTCTTGCTCCTAGAAGATGCTAGAAGAAGAGAAGGGGAAGAGAGGTGGAGCACTCTGGGGTGTTTTGGAGAGCCCTGACCAATCCCCAACCTGGATTGGCAGGGGCAGGCTTCCTCAAAAACTCAGGGTCAGCCCAGCTAGGGAGGAGAGTTTTGGTGGAAGAACTGGAGATGGAGTACTAGGCTGTCGGGGCCTTTGAGGGAGCTCCCCAGTCTAAGGGCTGGGCGGGGGGGGGGTGACCTTGGGCTTGGAGTTCGGGTGCAGGAAGAGTTTTGCTGTAGAGAGGAAGTGTAACAGTCTGCAAGCAAGTGTTGTGCTGGAGGAGACTAAAGGAGTAGTATGTACAAGGAGTGTACATAGTTTTCCCATTAAGAACTGTTCTAATTTTCTGGGCATTTCATAAATCCCTTACCCCATCCAAGTTAAATCCCCGCAATAAAAAACAACAAAACAAAGCAATGGACTGATCTACGTCTCTGAGTGACTGAGGGATGGAAGTCTGACTGGGGAGGGCGACAGGTGAACCACAACTTTCAGCAGCCCCTACGGGTGTACCACTACACAAGGTATGCAGAATGCCATCTCTGAACGCACAACACATTGAACCTTGACGCAGACGGGCTACAGCAGCATAAGACCACACCGGGTGCCACTCCTATTGGCTAAGAACAGGAAACTGAGGCTACAATTTGCACAGAATCACCAAAATTGGACAATAGAAGATTGGAAAAATGTTGCCTGGTCTGATGAGAGGATTTCAGCTGCGACATTCAGATGGTGGGGTCAGAATTTGGTGTAAACAACATGAAAGCCTGGATCCATCCTGCCTTGGATCACCGGTTCAGGCTGCTCGTGGTGGTGTAATGGTGCAGGGGATATTTTCGTGGCACACTTTGGACCCCTTAGTACCATCTGAGCATTGCTTAAACGCCACAGCCTACCTGAGTATTGTTGCTGACCATGTCCATCCCTTTATGACTGCAGTGTCCCCATCTTCTGATGGCTCCTTCCAGCAGGATAATGCACCATGTCACAAACCTCCAATCATCTCACCACTGGACAATGAGGTCCCTGCACTCCAATGGCCTCCACACTCCCCACATCTCATCCAATAGAGACCCTTTGGGATGTGGTGGAACCCGAGATTGGCATCATGGATGTGCTGCCAACAAATCTGCATCAACGTGATGTTATCATGTCACTATAAGAATTAATGTGATTGTAAAGTCTTGTTTTTAAAAAATAAATAAATAAACCTGTTATAATGACCTCCTCTGCACAGAGCAGCCCGGATCCTCCTCTTCTCAGGTCCCTCTTCTGTGCTCCTGGCCCCTCCCTCCTATTCAGTGCCCCCACAGCAAGCAGATTTCTATGGAGGCACCAGAGCCGAGTCACAGCACCCTGAGTCCATTCAGACACGAAGCCCCAACCCGGCCCACCTCCTCTCTCTCCTGAATGGCTGACTGATTTTGACTGAGAGCAATGGGAGCCAATCGCACCACGCTGCTGTCTTAGCCAATGAGGAGCTGAAGGCGCCTTGATGTTGTGTTCAAATCGCCTAGCAAAGTCGCCCCTGAAGTCGGATCGCCTGTGTGTGGCGATTTGAACGCTTCAGTGTGACTCTGGGCGACTTGCAGTGCGACTCCATGCCAGGCAACTTTGCTTGTGGCCAATCAGAGAAGGGAGGGAGGGGGTTGCCTGGGTAATTCGGGGGGAGTAACTGCATAAATTATTTTATTTTTCCGGTAAGTCGCTTCAATATAGATGGGGGATCCGACTTGGAGATGACTTCCATTGAATTCTATGGGCACAAGTCCTATAGAAGCACAGGAACCTTTTCTGAAGTCGCAGGGACTTCAGTAGTGTACATTAACACGGCTCCCATTCACTTCAATGGGATTTCTGATGTCAAACGACGTGGGGTGACACAAGTGGGAGCGCAAGTCGCGGCCGTGTGAACCGGCTCTAAAAACGATGTCACAGATCAAACTTTATAGCAAATATTTGAAAGAGCTGCAAATGATATTCTTTAGCAATTGGTAGCTTCTGTAGCTGGTTGCAGTGTTTGTCTTTACAGCTAGAAGTTGCTTGTGTGACATGGCAAGGATAAAAACGATTGTTATTAGACTATTTTCTCTCCAAGTCGAATGTTAATTTTCTCACAGCATAGTGTGAATCAGGAAAATATTGCATTATGGGCAATACATGCAGCTGATGATCATATTAAATAGGTATTTGCTAAGATCATCATAGCTCCCAACTGTCCCGTATTTTGAGACTGTCCCGGATTTCGAGGGACTGTCCCGGATTTCGAGGGACTGTCCCGGGATTTCGAAGGACTGTCCTGGATTTCGAGGGACTGTCCTGGATTTCAAAGGACTGTCCCGTATTTTGAGGGACTGTCCCGGATTTTGAAGGACTGTCCCGGATTTTGAGGGACTGTCCCGGATTTGGGAAAAAGTCCCTCTGTCCCTCCTCATATAAAATGTACTTTTTATCTTTCAAAACATGTTTCCCAGTGATAAACCTTTCATCCAATTCCTAAATTGCTGCATTTGTACATTTCAAAAGCCAATATAAAGGAATAGTAGTGGTAAAAAAAAAAGCACTTGTGGATTCAACCAATCTCTTTTTTTGTACAATTCTCCTTTAAGGGGGCGTGGCAGGGGGTGTGTCTTGTGCGATGTACTTTTGCTAATTGGCACCCCTCGCTCCCATCTCAAAAAGTGGGGTGGTATGAAGATCATCAGCTCCATCCATTGGCCATAACGCGGTATTTTCTTGACTCGTCCCCCACCCCCCTCCCCATTCTGTATGACAAATAACATCTGACCAGGCAAGAAAATAGCTAAATAACATTTGTTATTGTCCGCACAGGAAAATAGCTCTGCAGAATTCTTTTTATAAATGCGCCCGTTAGCTCAGCACTGAGTACCATGAATGGTCGCTATTGTTTTAAAGTTTTTGTTTTTTTTATATTTTTTTACCATTTTTCATCCTTTGTCAGCGCTGCATCTGCTTTGCTGTATATCATTTCTCAGGGTGGTGACAGCTACAGCTCATTCATTATTTAATTTAAAGCCCTGGTCTAAGGTGTCCATAGGTGTGCGCAGCCTATTGCATTAGGAACCCTTTCCGTACCTCCCAACATTTTGAGATTGGAACGAGGGACACCTACTAGCAAATGAATGTAGGCATAGGACACGCCCCCTGACACACCCCCTTAACCGGTTCCCGACCGCTTTACGTGTATTTACTGCTGCAGAGTGGCGCTGTTGCACGGATTGCCGTCTGTAAACGGCGGCCTGCGCATGCGCGGATAGCGGGCTCTCGTGCCTGCCGCACGCTGCTGGAGTGTGCCTGCGGCTCGGGCGGACCCGATGTCCGCCGGCAAGCTGCGATTGCTGGCCACAGCTGAAAAACCGTGTAAACACGGCGGTTCCCCGCTCTGTCAGGCATCATGGCAGAGATCTACTGATTCCTGTCACAGGGATCAGTTAGATCTCTCATGCTCCTGGCAGCCCTGCCCCCTCACAGTTAGAACACACTTAGGGAACACAGTTGACCCCTAGATCTCCCCCTGCAGGTTAACCCCTTCACTGCCAATGACATTTATACAGTAATCAGTGGACATTTACATTTTTGATCTGTGTATAAATGTCATTGGTCCCATAAAAGTGTCAAAAATGACCGACACGTCCGCCGCAATATCGCAGTACCGCTAAAAATCGCAGATCGCTGCCATTACTAGTAAAAAAATTAAAAATTGTAAAAACGCCAGAAATTAATTCTCATGGTTTGTAAACCTGTCACTGGGATCAGTTAGATATCATGCTCTTGACAGCCCAGCCCCCATACAGTTAGAACACGCCTAGGGAACACAGTTAACCCCTAGAGCAGTGGTTCTCAACTCCGGTCCTCGGGACCCCCAACAGGCCAGGTTTGCAGGATAACTGAAATACATCACAGGTGATATAATTTGCTGCTCAGTGATTGCAGTGTTCTAGTCTGTATCTCCCCAAGGTAATACTTAAAATCTGGCCTGCTGGTGGGTCCCGAGGACCGGAGTTGAGAACCACTGCCCTAGAGCGCCCCCTGCAGGTTAACCCCTTCACTGCCAATGGCATTTACACAGTAATCAGTGCATTTTGATAGCACTGATCGCTGTATAAATGCCATTGGTCCCAAAAAAAAAGTGTCAAAATGGTCCCACATGTCCGCCGCAATATCGCAGTTCCCCTAAAAATTGCATATCGCCGCCATTACTAGTTAAAAAATTTAAAAAAATGAAAAACCCCATAAAGCAGGGATATGCAATTAGCGGACCTCCAGCTGTTGCAGAACTACAAGTCCCATGAGGCATAGCAAGCAGTGGCGGCTGGTGAAGTTTTTGGATGGGGGGGCGCCAGGCCCCGCCCTTCCCTTTGACCCCTCCTACTTTTAATAAGCCCCGCCCCTTATAGAATCCACCCACTCCGTCCCCTGTATTCCACATATTGTGTCAGGAGTATACAGCTCAGCATCACAGGACAAAGTATACAGCTCAGCATCACAGGACACAGTATACAGATCAGCATCACAGGACACAGTATACAGCTCAGCATCACAGGACACAGTATACAGCTCAGCATCACAGGACACACGTTTGACGGGGGTGGACACAGGGACCGACGTTTGACGGGGGTGGACAAAGTGACATATGACACAGGACACTACGACTAGACATATGACACAGGACACTACGACT
>BLSH010239872.1:176371-189914 GCA_018402905.1 Glandirana rugosa
TTATATATATATATTTTTTGTTTAAATAAGTAGCCGAAACCGACTAAATATATGAAGGAGGATAAAAACCATTTTTTTTTTTTTTTAGCGTTAGCCGCAAATAACTAACCAAACACGTTTTCACCGGCGCAAATGCTTACTACTCTTAAGGAAATACCGTCCCCGGCGCCACCTGTAGGTGGGCGGGGTTGACTTTTTTTTTTTTTTTTCTCGTCTTTTGCCGGCGGGGAGGCGGCGCCCCAGCGCCCCTCCCACACCAGCCGCCGCTGATAGCAAGACTGTGACAGCCACAAGCATGACACCAAGAGGCAGAGGCATGATGGGACTTGTAGTTTTGCAACAGCTGGAGGTCCGCTAATTGCTTATCCCTGCCATAAAGGAATTCTCATCATTCGTAAACGCGGCCACTTTTGCACAAACCAATCAATAAACGCCGATTGCGATTTTTTTTTTTTTTTACCAAAAATAGGAGGAAGTATATAAATCAGCCAAAGCCGATGAATAAATTTGTTTTTTATATATATATATTTTTTTGGATTTGTATTTTAGAAAAAAGTAAGAAATATTGTTTTTTGCAAAATTGTCACACTTTTTTTGTTTATAGCGGTGATCAAGAAATGACGCAGAGGTGATCAAATACCAGCAAAAGAAAGCTCTATTTGTGGGGGAAAAAAGGACACAAATTCTGTTTGGGTACAACATCGCACGACCGCGCAATTGTCAGTTAAAGCGGTGCAGCGCCGAATCACAAAAAGTGCTCTGGTCCTAAAGTGGGAAATCCTTTGGGGGCTGAAGTGGTTAAAGGAGAATTAACCAAAAAAAAAAAAAAAAGTTAATTAAATCCACAAGGGCTTTTTTTAACCACTATTATTCCTTTATATTGGCTTTTAAAATGTACAAATGCAGCAATTTAGAAATTTTTTTTTATTTTTTTTTTTGCTTTAAATTTTTTAATGGTTTTACTAAGAGCATTCCAAAGTAATACAAATCTTTGGTACAATAAACACCTTATAATTAGCATTAGTCATCAAACAAACATCTGAAAATCGCAAGTTGGAGGATCAACAACCAGACAGTACAAGGATTTCCTATAAGTTTTGTCTGGATATTGTCCTTTTATCCGTCTACCCCAAGGGGAATGAACTGCAGGCGGAGTCAAGTCCACTCTTAATGATTATAACAGATACATATAACAATAGATTGTATAATATTCAACCGGTAAGTATTTAAATGCCACAATTTTTTAAGTAGTTAGAGGCTCTTGGATTAATTATCCATTTATGCCAGTTATTTTTAAATTTATCAATAGAGGAGTTTTTGCGAGCTAATAAGAGCTCATATTGGGCTTGGGTATTTAGGCCTCATACACACGGGCGTTTTTGGGCGTTTTTTGCAGCTCTCCATGTTATTCAGTGGCCCTCTAAAAACGCTGACGTTTTTGAGCAGTAGAGGGCGTCGGCGTTAGTGAGCTGTTTCTAGAACGCAGGACCAGCGCGTTCTGAGGCTGTAGCGTTTTTTGACGCTAATCAGCAAAACGCTCACTAACGCCCGCTAACGCCGTACCGCGTTTTTTGACGCCAACGTTTTTAGGTTGAAAAATAGCAGAGGACTGATTTTTTTTTTTTTTTTTAAATGCCTATTGACGCCGATGCTCACTAACGCCGATGCAAACCGCCGAAAAAAACGCTGATTTTTGCAAAACGTCGGACCCGACGGTTTGCTTATTTTTTCTCAGACGCCCGTGTGTATGAGGCCTTAGTCTGGCAATCACCTTTGATAAGTTAGGAGATTCTGTGGATTTCCATAGACTTGGGATTGATAGCCTTGCCTCTACCAAAAGATGTGTTATAAATTATAACAGATTATAACTTATAATTGTTCTAAAACATAGTGGATATCTGTCTAGATGAATCCCCAATAAGGCGACTTCTGGTGTTAGGTCTATTAACCACTTGCCGACTGCCCGCCGCAGCGCGACGGCGACAAAGTGGCTCGTTATCACAAACCGCCGTCACCTGATGGGGGCCGCGGTAACTAGCGTTGTGAGCGCTCACTGTGTTCCGGGGGGGCCAGAGAGCGGGTAGGGCGGACTCGATCTCTGCCGGCTACCCGCGGTCACCCCCCCCCCGGAGTGACAGAATGGGGGTCCGTGTATGTAAACACGGATCTCCGTTCTGACAGAGGGGGAAGGGCTGTGATCACAGGCTCCCTGTATATGGAAGCCGTGATCACTGCCCTCCCCCTGCCAGCCCAGCCCCCATACAGTTAGAACACGCCCAGGGAACACAGTTAACCCTTAGAGCGCCCCTCCAGGTTAATCCCTTCACTGCCAATGGCATTTACACAGTAATCAATGCATTTTCATAGCACTGATCGCTGTATAAATGCCAATGGTCCCAAAAAAAGTGTCAAAATGATCCGCCATGTCTGCCCCAATATCACAGTACCGCTAAAAATCGCAGATCGCCGACATTACTAGTAAAATATAATTTAAAAAAAACCCAGAAATCAATTCTCATCATTCGTAAACGCGGCAACTTTTGCGCAAAGCAATCAATAAACGTTGATTGCCGATTGCGTTTTTTTTTACTAAAAATGTGAGGAAGAATATAAATCGGCCAAAACCGATGAAAAACATTTTTTTAATATTTTTTTGGATTTGGATTTTAGCAAAAAGTAAGAAAAATTACTTTTTCTTGCAAAATTATCGCTCTTTTTTGTTTATAGCGGTGATCAGAAATGACGCAGAGGGGATCAAATGCCACCAAAAGAAAGCTCTATTTTGTTTGGGTACAACGTCGCACGACCGCGCAATTGTCAGTTAAAGCAACGCAGTGCCGAACCGCAAAAAGTGCTCTGGTCCTAAAGGGTGAAATCCTTCCGGGGCAGTGAGTTCTGCTATAAATGCAGATATAGTGTTCCAGAAGCTTGTCAAGTTTTTGCAGGCCCAGAGTGTGGGGTGTAAATTACCTGTAAATTCATTACATCTCCAACATAAGAGTGATGTGGAGGGAAATATCTTTGCCAACCTATAAGGGTTAAATACCACCTATTGAGCATTTTTTGGGAATTATCTCAATGTTCAATGCATGAGGAGGCTTTACCAGTTTATTTATTTCAGGTACTTGTATAGCGCTGTCAATTTACGCAGTGCTTTACATATACATTGTACATTCGCATCAGTCCTTACCCTCAAGGAGCTTACAATCTAAGGTCCCTAACTCACATTCATACATATACTAGGGACAATTTAGGCAGGATCTAATTTACCTGCCAGCATGTCTTTGGAAAGTGGGAGGAAACCGGAGTACCCGGAGGAAACCTGCACAGGCACAGGGAGAACATGCAAACTCCAGGCAGGTAGTGTTGTGGTTGGGATTCGAACCAGCGACCCTTTTGCTGCTAGGGAAAAGTGCTGTCCACTATACCACTGTTTTTTCCAGAGAATAGGTGCAGGTACTGAGTAACCCCCTATCCACCTCTGAGCAATGTCCCTTGGTTCCACCTCCTACCTAGGGACACAGAACCAAGTATCATTTTTTGGTGCTCAGTAGCTTGTATGGAATTTGCTAATGAAAGGCAGTTAAATAGGCCTCCTGCAGCCAGCAACAAAAGACCCCCCCCCAGCAAACAATAGGCCCCCCAGCCACAATAGACCCCCTGAGCCACAATAGATCCCCCAGCAACAAAAGATCTCTCCAGAAACAATAGATCTCCCAGTAACAGTAAATCCCCCAGCAACAGTAAATCCCCCAGCAACAATAGATCTCACAGCATCCAGCATCAATAGACTGTCCAGCAGCCAGCAACCCCCTGAACGGTAGATCTCTCGCATTAACAATTGACCCCCCAGACAGAAACAATAGATTTCCCCCACCAGCAGCAATAGACCACAACAGCAATAGACAACAACAGTTCCCCCCAGCTATAATATAGCCCCCAGCAGCAAGCATCAATAGATCCTCCAGCACATCCCAGCACCCCTTGGTAAAATATACATTCAGTGCTGGAGGTTCCCCTGCGTTTCCGCTGAAAAAAGCCCTGGGCGTTGTGCAACCACAACTGTATTTCAATTTTTTTGGTACTTTTATTATGTTGCTGTTAATTGGTCATTTAAAAAATACCATTGAAAGTGTTTTGTTATATCTGCTCAGTAAAATCAAAAAGTGAGTGTTAATCCTGCCAGAAATCTAGTAAGTTGGCAACTTTATGTGCTCTTTGCTTTTGCTGCGCGGTTATCAGTTAGCATTGTTCCCGGTTCTCTTTGTGGATTCCCCTGTGCCATGGAGACAAGGAGAGGAGGAAGTGTTCTGTAGTCCAAACGCACTTCCTACCCTAGAGTGACAACGCTGCTCTTTTATAAATACAGTGAGTGAGCGTTGTCACCCTAGGACAGGAAGTGTGTTGCTGGCAGGATCATCAGGGGGAAATAAAGGGAAAAAGTCTGAAAAAAAGAAAACGAATGCAGCCACCACACCTAAGAACTGGTAAGCTGCAATATATCATATTTCTGTGCTTGGGTTTAGATACACTTTAAAAGGTTATCTGTGTGTGTGTGTGGTATAAGCAATCTCAGCTGACCTCTGTAAAGCGTTAGTGTAGTCCGGACGGAGACAAGGCAGGGGCAGAGGAGACTCATGCCTTGGGTTCTGGCCAGCTGAGAAAAAAAGCCTCCCCTTCTTCTCAATTGCTCCAGACGTCTCCTGCATTTACAGGACCAAGCTATCATAGCATACTTGCTTGTAGGCAGGTAGCCTACTGTGTATTTAGTTAGCACACGGTTGCCCAGGCCAGGGGGAAAGGGTTAATGTCTTGCCACCTTCCCCTGGAGTGTTTGCAGGGCTTCCTTGGGGTCCAGCCTCCCTCCTGTGTTCTATAAAAGGGAAGAGGTCCGGATTCTAGGGGGGTTTATGGAGGGAGGACACAGGAGCCATCTTAGCTGCACACCCCAAACATATTAAAGGAAGATGATTCCCCCACTGGGTTTTTTTTAGCAGCTTTAAGAATAATTATGTAGTAGTTTGAGAAAGTATAAATGTTTTTATTGTACAAAGTGTAATAATAAAATTCACATTTTCTAAAATATGAGCTCTGGTATCACAAAATTTCCAAGCATAAAAACACAACAGCAAATAACACAATATGGCAAACTGTACATCGACGCGTTTCGACCTGAACGGTTGTGGTCTTCCTCAGGGGGATTTCCATTGTGTCTATAACAGTACATCAAAGAAAATATTTAGAATCAATATATATAGTTAACATTCTAGTGTACATGCTTTCTTACATTGGTTCATATTGGTGTCAAATTCATATTGGTTCATATTGGTGTCTATATTTATCAGGTGTGTGAGCGGTAATTTTTCAGCCAGAGTGTTGCCCCTATGGCAGTGGCCAGCTCCGAGGGACTTGCAAGAAGTCACTCACTTAGTGCCCCAAGGCGGGGGAAGGGTGTATATAACACCTGCTATGTAGACATTTTAACATAAATTATTTCTCTATGTATATATTTTTTAAAAGAGCAAGATAACATATGGGTGCATTGGTGTAGCTATATGCAAAATGATAATGTATTATGGTGTTGCTTACATTTAAATAAATAATTTTATATATTTATTTTTTTTATTATTATTATTCAGTTTATCCTTTGACTATCAATCCAGGTATTATTAAATATATTATAATATACAATATATAGTATTTTATAGTGATTATTACATTGGTGGCGTGAAGAGTGCGATGATTGAATTATAAATGTGAATAATGATATTGATTAGTGTAACTTATGATAAAAACTCATGTAAATAAATTAAATTGTTTTAAATTTGAATAATATTATCAAATAGATGTGAATTAAATATGAATTCATTATAAATTAAAATATATTTGATTAAATATTATATGTGTATATATTTATATATGTTTATATAATTAAATGTGGTGCGATAAAAGTACATGCAATAAATGAATTTAAAAATGTGACAAATTATGAATTAAAGTTAATAAAATATAAAAATAATGTATCATATACTGAAGTTACGTCATGGGTGATCAATTGAATTATATATATATATTATATCAAATAGAATTATCGCTGTGTGTGGGAACTGAGTGAACAAAAAATATGTGAGAAAAAAACAAAAAGTTTAGTGCATGCTACAAAAACGTGGGGTCAAATAACATGGGAATCAATCTTGAAGCTGGGATTACCTTTATGGTGAATAAGCCAAAAGTGATCAGAGAAGAAGTGGAAAAATTGAATAGGAAGCCTTAGTGGTAAGTATGGCATCTCATCACTAAGGCGTTATCTTTCACTAGAGTATCTATGAATTAATTAAGCAAAAAACAAGACCAATAAGTTCATGATCACTAATTAAAAAAAAAAAGTCTATTAAAGTGGTAGTAAACCCTCCTATCATTTTCAGCCAAGGAAGCTGCCATCTTGGCCTCTGTTTAACCTCCAACCTCCATGATGCTGCACATGTGATCAGCTATGACACCAGCCATTGGATGGTTTGACAGTTTGGTTTAGATCACAACCAATGGGAGTGTTACATTTCCGGCACATGCCGGAAATCTAACTGGTTTTTAACCTGTTAAATGGATGGGTTTACTACCGCTTTAAGAAAGCTATTGGGTCTTCCCTGATACAAACCCCTTTAACCACTTGCCGACCGTCAGTCGGCAATTGACGGCGGCAAAGTGGCTCTGTAACGCGGATCGCCGTCATATGACGGCGGCTGCGTGATCGCGCCTAGTGAGCGTGCGCGCGAAGCCGGAGGCGCGCCCGCGCGCTCACTGTGTTCGGGGAGGGCCAGGGAGCAGGTGCGGCGGCTTCGATTGCCGCCGGCTACCCGCGATGGCCCCCCCTGAGTGAAAGAACTGAGGTCCGTGTATGTAAACACGGACCTCCGTTCTGTGAAGGGGGAAGGGCTGTGATCACAGCCTTCCTGTATACGAAGGCTGTAACCACTTCCCTTCCCCAGCTAGGGCAGTCCCCCTACAGTTAGAACACGCCCAGGGAACATAGTTAACCCTTAGAGCGCCCCCTGCAGGTTAACCCCTTCACTGCCAATGGCATTTACACAGTAATCAGTGCATTTTTATAGCACTGATCGCTGTATAAATGCCAATGGTCCCAAAAAAGTGTCAAAATGGTCCGACATGTCCGCTGAAGTATCGCAGTACCGCTAAAAATCGCAGATCACCACCATTAATAGTAAAAAATAAAAAAAAAATAAAAACCCCAAAAATGAATTCTCATCATCCGTAAACGCGACCACTTTTGCGCAAACCAATCAATAAACGCCGATTGCGATTTTTTTTATGGCAAATATGAGGAAGAATATAAATCGGCCAAAAACGGTGAAAAAAATGTTTTTTTATATTTTTTTTTTGGATTTGTATTTTAGCAAAAAGTAAGAAATTTGTTTTTTTTTTGCAAAACTGTCGCTCTTCTTTTGTTTATAGCGGCGATCAGAAATGACGCAGAGGGGATCAAATACCACCAAAAGAAAGCTCTATTTGTGGGGAAAAAAGGACGCAAATTTCGTTTGGGTACAACGTCGCACGACCGCGCAATTTTCAGTTAAAGCGACGCAGTGCCGAATCGCAAAAAGGGCTCCGGTCCTAAAGCTGGAAATCCTTCCGGTCCTTAAGTGGTTAAGAAGGGAGCATATGATATAGACTCATTTAAGCCCGGGGGAATGGTAGCTTGCATCCTGAAAATGTATCTCTGCTCGTGTTGGAGCAAGATTTTGTTCCAATCACCGCCTCGATCGGGAATATGTATTTGATCGAGAGCGGTAAAGGTAACTTTTGGCACTTTGTACTATGTGTCTACCAACTGGGAGATACCGGTTACCAATCTCCATACTATATACATTTTTTGAGATGCTACTCCAAAACTCTTCTTTGGTCTTTCCAATGTAAAAGGTGCCGCACTCGCATGTCATTAGATAGACAGTCCCTCGCGTTTGGCAATTGGCAAAGTGTATGGGCTTAAAGGGCTCAGCATTTGGAAGAAGAAAGGAATTTTCCCTTCTAATGAGGGGACAGTATGAACAGTGCCCACAAGGAAAGGATCCTGCATGTGGGCAGTGTTGTTTACTGGTCTCTTTTTTGTATTCGCTCTGGACCAATCTATCTTTTATAGAAGTGGCTCTTTTGTATGTAATAGATGGAGTAGTTGACACAAATTTTTGAACTTTGGGATCATCGGTCAATATAGTCCAATGTTCTTTAATTTGTGTGTAATTCTGGGAGGGGGGGTCCCGGGAACACTTGGAGAAACACATTGGGGATGCACGCACTTAGAGACTTGCTGGGATCTGTGGTCCGCTCCGGAATGCTGATTCCCCGGGAGAACCCAGGAGCATGGACTTCTCTGTTCGAGCATTGCCAAGCGTGGATTCTTCTCAGAGAGACTTCACCTGTGTAGGGGACCTGGAGCAGCCACAGCTAGGTTCAGTTAAGCCTCGTACACACGGGGCGACGATCGCACGTACGACCGTGTTGAATCGTATGTTGCATAATGTAAATAGCATACTGACATGCACCCGACGGTCGTACATACAACTTGCGGCCGGCCAAACGTGATGACGCAAACGAGCGTATAAAGAGGAAGTAGCATCACCCTTTGGGCTCCTTCATCTAATTTCGTGTTAGTTGAAGTGGACTTGGCGCATGCGTGTTTAGCACAATACAACTTGTTATACCCAACTGCTCTACACACGATGCAACGATCGTATGCGAGCTTGTTGGTACGACCACGTTTTGTAGTCTGCACATACAACTCCCATGCACGACCGTCGTATGTTCGACTGTTGAAAGCGCGCCCACAAACGATCGATTCCGCATGCAACGGTTGTGAGTACGACGTGTTGAATGCGATAGTTGTCCCGTGTGTAAGAGGCTTTAGGGAAAGAACGTTCTTGCATGTTGTACAGTACATGTTGTGCCAAGTTTACAGTTTATTCAACTACCCAGAGCCTGGTCTGAAATTATTCAAAGAGGTGCATGTGACGTTTTGGCATATTACTAAGGAACTTGGGTCCATAACCACAATATGGGGTGTGTGTAATATCACTATGGCAGAGGTTCATTCAACAAGGCAACAAGGAAGAGGTATTTCTCATGAGTAATTTCAAGGAGAAACAGCTACCTGTCGTCTGGCGTAGTACCTGGTTATATGATAGGTTCTCCGGTAGTTAGAGGGTCGGTGCCTTGATTCTCTCCCTAGCTATCTGTCTCTGCTGGTCACCAGGAGTGGACTTGTTACTGTTACACCAGAAGTGTTACAGAGATCTATGGCTTGGTCAATAGGTAAGGGAAGAGACCAGAGCATGCATGAGGTCAGCGTTATCTGCTCAGCGGGACTCCATTCTGTTACTGGGAGTGAGGTAACAGAGGTATGCTGACTAGTGAAGTGAACAGAGGCTCAGCCTGTCCCTCTGAATACAAAACAAACATCAGTACAAGTGTATAGGACTTGATTCAAAGCAGCTTAAGGAGGAACTTCATACTTTGGGTACTGCACACATGTGGCTCAACCCTGAGTTGGAAGGCCTCCTTAACGTTTGACTTTTCACATGACCATGTCTTCTGCCTGGTTCCTGGCATTGGTGAGCACGCCTTCGGGTGAAGTAATACCCCCATGTGCAAGGGTTAGTGACCTGGTTTAACGTGTGACATAGCTCTAAGAACCCACCCCAGTAGGCCTCTCTTGTGAACCTTGCTTGGTGCTCAATGAGAAGGGAAAAAACTGAGGACATGATGACCAACCACCCACCTAACACCGGAGGTGAGGTGCTTGACACATCATTTACCTGTAACAATGAATCATCAGTTATGCCTACCGGCTTGGATACAATCATCTCAAAAATCCATGATCCTTTAATGTTATTATTGTACGTAACAACAGGAAAGCAAACGACAGCCAATATGCATCAGGGACCAAAATTCCCCTTCATCAAGGCTTAGGTAATGTAGCAAAATGTTCATTGGACTCAAAATAAAAGCTGCTTCATATACAGCTGTGCTCATAAGTTTACCCTGGCGGAATTTATTATTTCTTGACCATTTTTCAGAGAATATGAATGATAACACAAAAACATTTCTTTTACTCATGGTTGGTGTTTGGCTGAAGCCATTTATTATCGATCAACAGTGTTTACTCTTTTTGTATCATAACGACAACAGAAACTACCCAAATGACTCTGATCAAAAGTTTACATACCCCAGTTCTTAATACCGTGTATTGCCCCGTTTAACATCAATGACAGCTTGAAGTATTTTGTGGTATTTGTGGATGAGGCTCTTTATCTTCTCAGATGGTAAACCTGCCCATTCCTCTTGGCAAAAAGCCTCCAGTTCCTGGAAATTCTTGGGCTGTCTTGTATGAACTGCACATTTGAGATCTCCCCAGAGTGGCTCAATGATATTGAGGTCAGGAGACTGAGATGGACACTCCAGAACCTTCACTTTATTCTGCTGTTTCCAATGACAGATCGACTTGGCCTTGTGTTTTGGATCATTGTCATGTTGGAATATCCAAGTACGTCCCATGAGCAGCTTCCTGGCTGATGAATTCTCTGACAAATGGTCAAGAAATCATAAATTCCGCCAGGGTATGTAAACTTATGAGCACAACTGTATATGAAGCAGCTTTTATTTTGAGTCCAATGGACACTTTGCTACATTACCTAAGCCTCGATGAAGGGAGATTTTGGCCCCTGATTCATATTGGCTGTCGTTTGCTGTCCTGTTGTTATGTGTGATAATAACATTAAAGGATCTTGGATTTTTGAGATGATTGTATCCAAGCCGGTAGGCATAACTGATGATTCATTGTTACAGGTCAATGATTTGTGTCAAGCACCTCACCTCAGGTGTAAAGTTATGAGCACAACTGTAATTCTCTGACAGGAGAAAGAATTATGGTGTAATTGCGCCTATTCTCTACATCCGTAATCCACTTCCTATCATAGGGTGACATTTTCCAAGCCCTGATGAAGGCGGCTTTTTGGTCCCTGAAATGCATTGGGTTTTTTTGCCTTCCTGTTGTCAGATGTGATAATAACAATAAAGGATCTTGGGCATTTGAGACAATTGCTTGGCACTCTCCCTTTTTTTGTTTTTTTAAGAGAACCTTGTCCCAATACTGATTATAGGAGGCACAAGATTTGAGGAACCATGGTGCGGTTGGTGAGATTTGATAGATAGATAGATGGATAGATAGATAGATAGATAGATAGATAGATAGATAGATAGATAGATAGATAGATAGATAGATAGATAGATACATAGATAGATACATAAATATATAGATAGATACATAGATAGATGCAGTATATATAAAATACAAACTACAACATAAATTTGTGTGTTTTGATATCTTGGGGATCAGGTTAAAGGAGGCATTTAAGATGCCTACAAGCTCGCCTTTCCTAATAAATAGTATACATGACAGGAAGAGGCTGTGTTTGAGCATCATAAAACCACATTAATTCCCTAAAGTTATAAATTGATATGCATTTTAATGAGTGAAATAAGTATTTGATCCCCTATCAATCAGCAAGATTTCTGGCTCCCAGGTGTCTTCTATACAGGTAACGAGCTGAGATTAGGAGCACTCTCATAAAGGGAGTGCTCCTAATCTCAGCTTGTTACCTGTATAAAAGACACCTGTCCACAGAAGCAAATCAATCAATCAGATTCCAATCTCTCCACCATGACCAAAGAGCTCAAAGAGCTGTCCAAGGATGTCAGGGACAAGATTGTAGACCTACACAAGGCTGGAATGGGCTACAAGACCATCGCCAAGCAGCTTCGCAAATGGAAGATACACAAAATAACTGTCAATCTCCCTCGGTCTGGGGCTCCATGCAAGGTCTCACCTCGTAGAGTTTCAATGATCATGAGAACGGTGAGGAATCAGCCCAGAACTACACGGGAGAATCTTGTCAATGATCTCAATGCAACTGGGACCATAGTCACCAAGAAGACAATTTGTAACACTACACCGTGAAGGACTGAAATCCTGCAGTGCCCGCAAGGTTCCCCTGCTCAAGAAAGCTCATGTACAGATCCATCTAAAGTTTGCTAATGAACATCTGAATGATTCAGAGGAGAACTGGGTGAAAGTGTTGTGGTCGGATGAGACCAAAATCAAGCTCTTTAGCTTCGACTCAGCTCACCATGTTTGGAGGGGGAGGAATGCTGCCTATGACCCCAAGAACACCACCTCCACCATCAAACATGGAGGTGGAAACATTATGCTTTGGGAGTGTTCTTCTGCTAAGGGGACAGGACAACTTCACCACATCAATGGGATGATAGACGGGGCCCATGTACCGTCAAATCTTGGGTCAGAACCTACTTCCCTCAGCCAGGGCATTGAAAATGGGTCTTGCAGCATGACAATGACCCAAAACACATGGCCAAGGCAACAAAGGAGTGGCTCAAGAAGAAGCACATTAGGGTAGTGGCCTATCCAGTCTCCAGACCTTAATCCCATAGAAAATATGTGGAGGGAGCTGAAGGTTCAAATTGCCAAATGTCAGCCTCGAAACCTTAATGATTTGGAGAGAATCTGCAAAGAGGAGTGGGACAAAATCCCTTCTGAGATGTGTGAAAACCTGGTGGCCAACTAAAAGAAGCATCTGACCTCTGTGATTGCCAGCAAATGTTTTGCCACCAAGTACTAAGTCATGTTTTGCAAAGAGGTCAAATACTTATTTCCCTCATTAAAATGCAAATAAATGTATGACTTTTTTTAAATGGATTTTTCTGGATATTTTTGTTGTTATTCTGTCTCTCACTGTTAAAATAAACCGACCTTTAAAATTATAGACTGATCATTTCTTTGTCAGTGAGTTACCTAGGCATAGTTTGGGACAAAGCTCAGGAAACCCATAAAAAAACATAATTTTTTTGTACTCTGTAGACACACTCCTATAGTATCAAGCAGAATCCAGACTTTTTCAAAAATGTACTTTAACCACTTCAGCCCCAGAAGTTCTGGCCGATTTATATCCTACTCATACCTTTGGTAAAAAAAAATCGCAATCGGCGTCTATTGATTGGTTTGCGCAAAATTTGCAGAGTTTACGAATGATGAGAATTAATTTATGGTGTTTTTATATTTTTATTTTTTACTGGTAATGGCGGCGATCTGCGATATTGCGGCGGACATGTCGGACCATTTTGACACTTTTTTGGGACCAATGGCATTTATACAGCGATCAGTGCTATGAAAATGCACTGATTACTGTGTAAATGCCATTGACAGTGAAGTGGTTAACCTGCAGGGGGCGCTCTAAGGGTTAACTCTGTTCCCTGTGTGTGTTCTAACTGTATGGGAGCTGGGCTGGCTGGGGGAGGAGAGTGATCGTGGCTCCAATATACAGGGAGCCTGCGACAACATCCCTTCCCCCTCTGTCAGAACAGAGATCTGTGTTTACATACATGGAAGCCCATTCTGTCACTCTGGGGGGACAATCGCAAGTAGCCGTTGGACACCGAGTCCACCCTACCCGCTCCC
>BLSH010239872.1:205121-218508 GCA_018402905.1 Glandirana rugosa
GCAGGCACACATACTCCGGATTTTTAGGCCTCCAATAGAAAAATGTGAATGTCGAAAGTCTTAAACTTTTCTGGGGAGTTTGATGTGTAAAAGACTTTCGTGTACTAGACATCTTATTTTTTTTCACGATGACAAAAAACCCGGGGCGTTATTAACGCGTTTACAAGTAGTATTACGATAAAAGTGATTATTATGTGATTTTAGTGATTAGCATGGCATTCCCCCAATCGAGCCGTCGCACACACACACTGGGGGACCTTCCCAAGTGATGTGTTTTGTCCGTGGCGCTTTGTCGTCAACGTCCGCTTTTGTGTTCAGAAACCTACAAAGTTTAGTAAGTGGCCAAGTTGGCAAGGATTTATTTTGATGTTTGTTTTGCTGTTTTTCTACAATTGTACATAGTATAAATAAACCACACTTGTGTTTTCGCCTGCAACTGCTGTTTCGCGGTGCCTGTTTTGTGTAGTGAACCCTTCCAGGGGGTCACACACACACGCTGCCGAGCTAACCCCCTTACGGTACGATTAGTGATTTTAGTGTATTATTAGTGAAAATAGCATTATGATGAACATTTGCGCAATTATTGCGGGGCCCAAAAAACAGTAGCACTTTTTTTTATTCTACAGATCATGTGCTTTCAGAAAATGTGTAGTTTGAGGGGTCTTTTCAAATTCTGAAAGCTGTAAGTGTAAAAAGATAACCTCCGGATTTTTAGGCCTCATACACACGGACGTTTTTTGATGCCGGCGTTTTCTGGCGTTTTTTGCAGCTCTCCATGTTAGTCAATGGCCCCATAAAAACGTCGGCGTTTTTGAGCTGTAGGTGGCGTCGGCGTTAGTAAGCAGAAAGTAGAACCCATGGCCATCGCGTTCTGAGACTGTAACGTTTTGGCATTTTTTGACGCCGACGCCACAATATGCCAACAAACGCCAACAAACGCCACCTATTATTATACCGGTGTTTTCCGTCGTTTTTTGACGCCGACGTTTCTAGGTTGAAAAATAGCAGAGGGATGATTTTTTTTTAAAAACGCCTATTGACGCCGACGCTCACTAACGCTCAAAAACGCCAATGCATAAAGCCGAAAAACGTCGCCTTTTTTTCCTTGACGTCGGACCCGACGTTTTGTTTATTTTTTTAGATACGCCCGTGTGTATGAGGCCTTAATATTGAGTTGGCCCACCCTTTGCAGCTATAACAGCTTCAACTCTTCTGGGAAGGCTGTCCACAAGGTTTAGGAGTGTCTATGGGATAGTGTCATGCCAGGGAGTGCATATTGGCGCTCCTCCATACTTCTGTATTATATACAGAAATGTTTTTTACGTTACCCGCTGCAATCATATTGCCTTGTTAATTACTGGCTAATCTAACATGTTCAGATTTGAATTCGATGGGATGGCAGCCACACTGAGAGTCCATTATTATCACTGGATTGGCTGTCTCCTTGACCCACACTATATGGCCTGAACTTTTTGGACACCAGACCATTGCACTTTGCAGGCCAAAGTACACGATATTGTCAAAAGTATTGGGACACCTGCCTTTACACGCACATGAACTTTAATGGCACCCCAGTCTTAGTCCGTGGGGTTCAATATTGAGTTGGCCCTCCCTTTGCAGCTATAACAGCTTCAGCTCTTCTGGGAAGGCTGTCCACAAGGTTTAGGAGTGTCTATGGGAATGTTTGACCATTCTTCCAGAAGTGCATTTGTGAGGTCAGGCACTGATGTTGGACGAAAAGGCTTGGCTCACAGTCTCCGCTCTAATTCATTCCAAAGGTATTCTGTTGGGTTGAGATCAGGACTCTGTGCAGGCCAGTCAAGTTCCATGGGACTTCTTTTCCTTTCTCATTGACTTCTATGGAACTGAGACAAGCTCTTTCCCTGCCTGAAAACCCAGTGGTTGTCAGCATATAAGGGCCTACTAGAGCACAGGTGTCAAACTGGCGGCCCTCCAGCTGTTGCAGAACTACAAATTCCATGAGGCATTGCAAGGCTGACAATTACAAGCATGACTCCCACAGACAGAGGCATGATGGGACTTGTGGTTTCACAACAGCTGGAGGTCCACCAGTTTGACACCCCTGTACTAGAGCCTGAAGTGGCACCCTTAATTTCTTTGTATGGGGTCATAGACTGGAGACAAAATTCAGGAGACGCCTAGAGATTACTGATATAACAGGGCGATAGGGAAACACAGATCAGTGTCTGCAGGGGCCCCAAGGGCACAACAAGTACCAAAAGGCCACAGGTTGGGCACTATGGCTCTAATAGATTAGTTGGTAAATGTATCTGGACAGAAAGCACCAGAAGAAACATAAAGTATGTGTGCAGGTGTAAGCCATGGGGGGCCGGGGGAGTAGAGTGCATGCATGTGTAATGGGCCTTAATTTGTGATGGGATGTGGAATGTGCGTTGGGTGTAGCCGGAAATCCCTGTCACTCAGGCATCCACCCGCACCATCACACACAAGTAAATGAGTTTGGTCAAACCCTGTAGATTTTATCTCACTGTGAACTGAATACAGAGGAACTCTCCCGGCCAAAAGGGCAGAAGGGGGGTCACGGCGGACAAGTGGTGAACCCTTCCTGACCTACAAGGAGGGGGAGGAGGATGGGAAATGGGGTAAGGGAAGGATCAGGCACAGGTGCACAGATTCTGGTCTCAATATCAGAGTCAAGTGTACAGTCTTTGTGCTGCCTCTGAGAATGCAGTGTCTGGCTCTGTCCCTGCCGGATCCCCAGGGAGGCCTTTCATTCTCAATGTTACCTGCACCAGGTGAGGGGGAAGTGGAACCAAGTCTCCGACACTCAAAAGAATTCAACAGCAACATTCCTGTGTCTACAAGTAAACAGCAATCCTCTGTAATGAGGACCTGTCCCATACCATGGCACACGTGACTGATCATGACCATAATGGACTCATCTGCCATAAATACGTTTATATTCAGATCTGAACCTAATCAGTATAATCTCTTATAAGTTTTAATAAGTTATTGTAGTTTCAAATGTTGCTTCCGGTTGTTTAAAATCTGCAGTGTTCCTAAAAATAATGTCCATGCGGTGATAATGTTTGCTGCCAGCAGTGAGGATCCAGTGGTGACCCATAGAATGGACGCTCACAAATCAGAGTCGCCTGAATTTGGCTGACATGTAGGGTTGCCACATCATCCCTTTAATCCAGGACACCTATTAATTAAACAGGTTCTGTGGCCGATTAAGTTGCTAATTAAACTCAATTTGTGCCTCATCTGCATTAAATTGGTCTCAGAACCTGTCTAATTCATATGTGTCCTGAATTAAAGGGATGATGTGGCAACCCTACTGACATGATGTTATCCGGTCCCCCTGCCAGTGTCCGATATGAACCTTCCTATCCATATAAAGGAATGCTTGGCCTGCAATGCACCATAGGAGATACAACAGGTGCAGTAAAGTCATTTAGGAAAGTGTAAGATTACAATTTTAGGAAGTGGAGTTAAAGTGAGACTAAACTCCTTATTTAACCACTTCAGCCCCGGAAGGATTTCACACTTTAGGACCAGGGCACTTTTTGAGATTCGGCACTGTGTCGCTTTAACTGACAATTGCGCGGTCGTGCGACGTTGAAACCAAACGCAATTTGCATACTTTTTTTCCCCACAAATAGAGCTTTCTTTTGAAGGTATTTGATTACCTCTGCATCATTTCTGATCGCCGCTATAAACAAAAAAAGAGTGACAATTTTGCAAAAAAAAAAACAAAACAATTTTTCTTACTTTTTGCTAAAATACAAATCCAAAAAAAATATAAAAAACATTTTTTTTCATCGGTTTTGGCCGATTTATATTCTTCCTCATATTTTTGGTAAAGAAAAATCGCAATAGGCGTTTATTGATTGGTTTGCACAAAAGTTGAGAATTCATTTCTGGGTTTTTATTTATTTATTTTTTACGAGTAATGGCGGCGATCTGCGATTTTTAGCGGTACTGCGATATTGCGGCGGACATGTCGGACCATTTTGACACTTTTTTGGGACCGTTGGCATTTATACAGCGATCAGTGCTATGAAAATGCACTGATTACTGTGTAAATGCCATTGGCAGTGAAGGGGTTAACCTGGAGGGGGCGCTCTAAGGGGTTAACTGTGTTCCCTAGGCGTGTTCTTACTGTATGGGGGCTGGGCTGGCAGGAGAAGGGGAGTGATCACGGCTTCCATATACAGGAAGCCTGTGATCACAGCCCTTCCCCCTCTGTCAGAACGGAGATCCGTGTTTACATACACGGACCTCCGTTCTGTCAGCAGCGATCCAGTCTGCCCTACCCGCTCCCTGGCCCCACCCCCCAGAACATTAGTTATCGCGGCCGCCATCAGGTGATGGCGGTTCGCGATAACGAGCCACTGTGTCGCCGTCACGCTGCAGTGGTTAAAGTGGTTAAAAAATATATATATGTATATACAGTGGGTTAAATAAGTATTGAGCACGTCACAATCTTTCTAGGTAAATATATTTCTAAAGGTGCTATTGACATGAAATTGTCCCCACATGTCGGTAACAACCCATGCAATCCATACATACAAAGACACCAAAACAAATACTTGCAGAAGTTAAGTTATGTGTAATAAAATGGAAAGACAATGCAAAAAAAGTATTGAACACACTAAATGAAATTTTTTTTACAACTTTGTACAAAATCCTTTGTTGGTAATGACAGCCTCAAGTCACCTCCTATATGGGAAAATAGTTGCATGCGTTGCTCAGGTGTGATGTTGGCCAATTCTACCACACAAACGGTCTTCAAAGCTTGAAGGTTCCGTGGGCCTCTTCTATGAACTCCGATCTTTAGTTCTTTCCATAGATTTTATATTGGATTCAAGTCAGGTGATTGGCTGGGCCATTCTAGCAGCTTTATGTCCTCTTTCTTTGAAACCAACTGAGAGTTTCCTTGGCTTTGGGCTTGGGGTCATTGGCTTGCTGAAATGTCCACCCTCGTTTCACCTTCATCATCTTGGTTGATGGCAGCAGACTTATATCATGTCTTGGTACATTTTTCCATTCATCCTCCATTCAATGACATGAAGTTTGCTGAAAAACAGCCCCACACCATGATGTTCTCACCTCCAAACCTCACTGTTGGTATGGGGGTGTTTTTGGGGTGATGTGCAGTGCCGTTTGACCTCCAAACATGGTGTGTATTATGGACTATATTCTCCCAGTATTTCACAAGCTTGTCCAAATGTTGTGCAGCAAACTTTAAACGAGCTTCACCAAGCTTTTTTTCAGCAATGGAGTCTTGCATGGTGAGCGTGCATACAGGCCATGGCGGGTGAATGCATTACTTATTGAGTACCTGCTAATTCCAGGTCTTTCTGAAGCTCTCCGCAAGTGGCCCTTGGCTCTTGGACAACTCTTCTGATAATTCTTTTCACTCCTCTGTCAGAAATCTTGCAAGGATCACCTGGTCGTGGCTGGGATATGGTGAAATGATGTTCTTTTCACTTCCGGATTATGGCCCCAACAGTGCTCACTGGAACATTCAGAAGTTTAGAAATATTTCTGTAACCAATGCCATCAATATATTTTACAACGATAAGGTTGTGAACGTTCTGAGAGAGCTCTTTACTTTTACCCATCATGAGATGTTTCTTGCGTGACACCTTGGTAATGAGACACCTTTTTATATCATCATTTGAGACAGAATCAGCTGATATTAACCACTTCACCCCCGGAAGAATTTCCCAGGTTAGGACCAGAGCACTTTTTGCGATTCGGCACTGCGTCGCTTTAACTGACAATTGCGCGATCGTGCGACGTCATACCCAAAGGAAATTTGCGTCCTTTTTTCCCCACAAATAGAGCTTTTTTTGGTAGTATTTGATCACCTCTGCGTCATTTCTGATCCCCGCTATAAACAAAAGAAGAGCGACAATTTTGCAAAAAAACACACATTTCTTACATTTTGCTAAAATTCTAATCCAAAAAAAAAATATAAAAAAACTTTTTTTTTCATCGGTTTTGGCCGATTTATATTCTTCCTCATATTTGTGATAAAAAAAATCGCAATCAGCGTTTATTGATTGGTTTGCGCAAAAGTGGCTGCGTTTACGGATGGTGAGAATTCATTTCTGGGTTTTTTATTTATTTTTTTACTAGTAATGGCGGCGATCTGCAATTTTTAGTGGTACTGCGATATTGCAGCGGACATGTTGGATATTTTTGACAGTTTTTTGGGACCAATAACATTTATACAGCGATCAGAAATTTCAATGTCCACTGATTACTGTATAAATGTCATTGGCAGTGAAGGGGTTAACCTGCAGGGGGAGATCTAGGGGTTAACTGTGTTCCCTGGGTGTGTTCTTACTGTTGGGGGGGTTGGGCTACCATGGGCATGAGAGATCTAACTGATCCCAGTGACAGGGATCAGTAGATCTCCCATGCCCCCACTAACAGAGCGGGGAACTGCCGTGTTTACATCGGCGGTTCTCCGCTCTTTGCCTGTGGTCACTCATCGCGGCTCGCCGGCGGACATCGGGTCCGCCCGAGCCGCGGGCACACTCCTCAGGAGTGCGGCAGCCGCGCGCCCCCTAGCGGCCATTCACAGATCGCCGCCTTTTTACAGAGATTCGCGGCCAGCATCCACACTGCCGCCATAAATAGATGGTAGGCAGTGTGGAACTGGTTAATTTGCACTGACAAGGGTCCGGATTGCTTTAGTTTTGAGCTGGTGTCTTGGCTTTCCATGCCTTTTTGCACCTCTCTTTCTTCATGTGTTCAATACTTTTCCCCTCTGGCATTCCATTTTATTACACAGAACTTTATTTCTGAACGTATTTGTTTTGGTTTCTTTGTATGTATGGATTGCATGGGTTGTTACCGACATGTGGGGAAAATTTCATGTCAATAGCACCTTTAGAAATAGATTTACCTAGAAAATTGGTGACGTGTGCAATACTTACTTTACCCGCTGTATGTACTATTCAGGTATGTAGTCTTAGCTCAAAACATCTTTTCTGTTGCATTCTGCCTGTTCTAAATCTCCAATATTTTTTCTTTGGCTGCTGCAATCTGTCTTCTTGTTATAGGGTGTCTACGTTTGATCCCCATGGTCCCAATCTTTTAACATTATTATGCAGGATTTACATAGCGCCAACAGTTTGTGCAGCGTATGTAGGAACACAGCCATCCTCTCTCTTACTCTTAATATAGACTATGGGATTTGTAGTGTACAAGAGTTCACATTCAGTCTCATTTTAAAGGTAAAAGAAAAAAGTTTCCTTTAGAGAAAATCTGTCACCAACTTAAAAATTGCAGATGAAAATATTTTAAATGCTTATGCTCAGTGTTTTCTCCTTTCCATAATTTATTGTTTTTTGACTTCCATAATGTCTTTTAGCTTTCAAGAACATGTAATTTTCCTAGTACAGCCCCTTCTCTCTCTTTGACCATCATAGCCCTCTTCTCTTCGGGGAGTGTCTACTGTCTGTGCTGACCCAGCTCTTCTGCCCCTCCCCTAAGCTCCCTACATAACCTTTTGTAAAGGTGCTAGTGGAGTAAGAAAAGTGAATACTATTGTGTGTCTCTGGAGTGACAGCTCTGTTGGGGCTGCTGATATCACATCCAAGATAGTGACCCCCAGCTGCAGACTCAGGGCTTTTGGATGTCCCTTGCCATGCACTGTAATTCCTTCCACTAGTCCATACTTTACTTCAGGAATCAATAGTGAAGTAGGGGCTGTTGGGGGATCAGTCATTGGAAACATCCAGAATTGTGTCCGATAGAGAGGAGGCGCAGGCAGCGGAACAGTAAGAATTATTTTTCAGATAATAGTTGCTATATTTTTTTCACAATTGACAGAGGCACTTGCATAATTGTATCCTCCTTGAGGAAGTCACGTGACGAAACGCGTCAGTAGGATTTAGTGACATCATCACACCGCAATAGGAAGCTTTGGATGCTATTTCCCAGGGCTATGCAGCTGCGAACACCCAGATTATCTCTTAGGGGGATGTGTGTTTTAAGTGGTTTACCCAGGTGCACTGGAGGAAGTGAACAAATAAATGTGAGTGAGATTTTAATATTTAAAAAAAATTGAGTGTAAAAAGTTCAGCACTATGCTGGTCCTTTATACTTTTTAAGCATTAATGAGGGTAATCTGAAGGTTACTGCACAGCAGAAGCAAGACACCCCACCACAGGAGGAGAGCCAACAGCCATTGGATATTAACCTCTAAGGGGAAGGCTTATATAGACCTGATAGACCCCTCATTCTGTGACCCAATTAATTTCTCCATCAATCCTAGTTCTATCTACTTCTCTTAACCACTCCTTTATTGTTGGTGTGTTCCTAGAGTTCCAATATTTGGGATTAAAACTTTTGCCGCTTTTAGCAGGAAAGGGGTCAGGGCTGTTTTATATTTCTTCCTTGAAAGCATGAAACAAGCATCGCCAGGGGTCCAACCCTACTTCCACCTCACAGATCTTTTTAATTAGGCTCAACACTTCTTTCCAGTAGGTTTGAATTATGGGGCAGAGCCACCAAATATGTGCATGTGTCCCCTCGCCCCCACAGGGCCCCCAACTCAGAGGAGAGGAGTCTGGGCCAATCCTGCACAATTTTGATGGCACATAATACCACCTTGTCAACAATTTATCATTCTTTTCCTTTATCCTTATATCCAAAGAGGTAGAGTGCACACACTCAATAATTTTACTTTGCAGTGCTTCCGGTACAGGTTGGCCCAGTTCTACCTCCCAACTCTCTAGAATGGCTAATTGGGCCCAATTTGGACATTTTCACTTAGGGGTGTACTCACTTTTGTTGCCAGCGGTTTAGACATTAATGGCTGTGTGTTGAGTTATTCTGAGGGGACAGCAAATTTACACTGTTATACAAGCTGTACACTCACTACTTTACATTGTAGCAAAGTGTCATTTCTTCAGTGTGGTCACATGAAAAGATAGAATAAAATATCTACAAAAATGTGAGGGGTGTACTTACTTTTGTGAGATACTGTATATTCCTAAATATTAAACTCCTATTTATCAGTAAATATATTTTATAAGGGGAAGTGGTAATGATGTTATGTTTTATTAGGCTTTTTTTTTTTTTCTTGAGGCCCTTTCATTGCAGAAGCCATTTTTTTTTTTTTTGCACACATTAAAGAGGAATTCTGTATATTATACAGTATAAATGTATTTTTTTTGCATAGTTAAATGGGTCCAACTTGGATGTGAGAATCCCCTGTAATAGCACCCCCTACTACAGTGATCGTTGTTGTCTTCTGGATGCCACAGGGGGTCGTCTGCTCGGCATGGTTGCCATTCAGGGAACACCTTGTATTTTTCTCAATGAATACAAGATGTTCTTCGATTGGATAAGGTGGAGATCATGATACCACTTCCACTGGCTATCCTATATGCATATTCCCTCTACCACATGATTTGGATCAGTGCACTAAGCAAGATCCATAACATAGTTACATAGTTACATATAGTTACTGTACATAGTTAGTCAGGTTGAAAAAAAGACACAAGTCCATCTAGTTCAACCAAAAAAAATAGAAAAAAAAAATAGAAAAATTATACATAACCATACAATCCCATATACAAACCTTCACCCACAGTTGATCCAGAGGAAGGCAAAAACCCCCAGCAAAGCCAATGATCCAATTTGCTACAGCGGGGGGAAAAATTACTTCCTGATCCCCCGAGAGGCAATCGGATTCACCCTGGATCAATTTTACCTAAAAATTTTATTACCCAGTTATATTATTTACATTAAGGAAAGAATCCAGGCCTTTTTTAAAGCAATCTACTGTGCTGGCCAAAACCACCTCTGGGGGGAGTCTATTCAACATTTTCACAGCTCTTACTGTGAAGAAACCTTTCCGTATTTGGAGATGAAATCTTTTTTCCTCTAGACGTAAAGAGTGCCCCCTTGTCCTTTGTGATGACCTTAAAGTGAATAACTGAACACCAAGTTCACTATATGGACCACTTATATACTTTTACATGTTGATCATATCCCCCCTTAATCTCCTCTTCTCAAGAGAGAATAAATTCAGATCCTCTAATCTTTCCTCATAGCTGAGCTCCTCCGTGCCTCTTATTGGTTTGGTTGCCCTTCTGTGCACTTTCTCCAGTACCCCAATATCCTTTTTGAGAACTGGTGCCCAAAACTGAACTGCATATTCCAGATGAGGTCTTACTAATGATTTGTACAGGGGGGCAAAATGATGTCTCTATCTCTGGAGTCCATACCTCTCTTAATACAAGAAAGGATTTTGCTTGCTTTGGAAACCGCAGCTTGGCATTGCATGCCATTATTAAGCTTATGATCTACCAAAACCCCCAGATCCTTCTCCACTATGGATTCCCCCAGTTGTACTCCCCCTAGTATGTACGATGCATGCATATTCTTAGCCCCCAAGTGCATAACTTTATATTTATCAACATTAAACCTCATTTGCCACAGTCGTCCAATTAGACAGTGCATTGAGGCCGGCTTGTTGGAGACATCCTGCAAGGAAGTTATTCCACTGCATAGCTTGGTATCATCTGCAAACACTGAAATTGTACTTTTAATCCCAGACCCAATATCATTTATAAATATATTGAAAAGTAAGGGTCCCAACACTGAACCTTGGGGTACACCACTGGTAACCTTAGACCATTCAGAATAAGAATCATTAACCACTACTCTCTGAATTCATTCTTTTAGCCAGTTTTCTATCCATTTACAAATTGATCTTTCCAAGCCGGTAGACTTTACCTTACACATTAGCCGTGTGTGGGGAACGGTGTCAAACGCTTTAGCAAAATCCAAGTATACTACGTCCACAGCCACCCCTCTGTCCAAGGTTTTACTTACCTCCTCATAAAAAGAAATCAGGTTTGTTTGACAACTTCTGTCTTTCATGAATCCATGCTGTCTGTTGCTTAAAACATTTTTTTCCAACAAGAATTCATCTATGTTGTCTTTTATTTATGCTCTCCAGTATCTTCCCAGCTATAGAAGTTAAACTAACAGGTCTATAGTTACTTGGTAAAGACTTTGATCCCTTTTTAAATATGGGCACCACATTGGCCCTACGCCAATCCAGTGGTACTATTCCAGTCATTAAGGAGTCCCTAAAAATGAGATACAATGGCTTTGAAATGACAGAGCTCAATTCCTTTAGGATCCGTGGATGGATGCCATCTGGTCCAGGTGCTTTATCTACCTTTATTCTGTCTAAATACTTCTGGACCATTTCCCTTTTGAGCCATTGTGGATCATTTCTGGCTGTGTCACTACCAACCCCGACGTGGACATGAGCTCCCCCATGCTCCTTTGTATACACAGAGCTGAAGAAAGTATTTAATAAGTTTGCCTTCTCTATCTCCCCAGTCACACACTCTAGATTATTTTGTAAAGGGCCTACATGCTCAGACCTGACCTTTTTACTATTAATATATTTGAAGAATTTTTTGGGTTTTGACCTACTATCTTTTGCAATCTGTCGTTCGTTTAGAATTTTTGCATCCTTGATTTCCTTTTTACATATTCTGTTATATTCTTTGTAACATTTAAAAGACGATAGCGTTCCTTCATTTTTATATTTTTTAATTATTTTTTTTTAATAGACATGGATGAGCGAGTTTGAGGTGGAGGAACTTGACTGGCCTGCACAGAGTCCTGACCTCAACCCGATAGATCACCTTTGGGATGAATTAGAGTGGAGACTGTGAGCCAGGCCTTCTCATCCAACATCAGTGTCTGACCTCACAAATGCGCATTTGGAAGAATGATCAAACATTCCCATAGACACTCCTAAACCTTGTGGACAGCCTAACCAGAAGAGATGAAGCTGTTATAGCTGCAAAGGGTGGGCCAACTCAATATGAACTCTACGGACTAAAGCTGGATACACACTATACAACTTTTGTTGTTAGATTTCCTTTAGATTTACCTTAAACTATTTAGTGCTAGGGCCTGCCGGATTGCATACAAATTGAAAGTGTTTAGGTCTGACCTCATATTATATGGTTTTGGTAAATCTAAAGAAAAAAAATAAAGAAAATTGTATATTGTGTATCCAGCATTAGGCTGGCCATAAATTATACAATTTTCTTATTCAAACTTCTTTAGATTTACCTTCAACATAGTAGTACAAGGGCCTGCCTAATTGCATACAAATTGAAAATGTTTAGGTTTGATCTCATATTGGTTTTGGTAAATCTAAAGGAAAACTATAGAAGAAAATTGTATAATTTATGGCCAGCCTAAGACCGAGATGCCATTAAAGTTTATGTGCTAGACATGTGCGGTTAGTTTCGTTCCGAATTAAAATTTGGACGAATTTTCGTTTTTCAGAAATTCAAATGTATCTGAATTTCTGAATTACAATAGCACCAAATTTAAATTAATTGGAAATAACGAAAAAACACAATTTGGACGAAATTCAAATCCAAATCATTTTCAAATCATTTAAAAATAGTTTTCAAATTCAAATAGTTTTCAAATTCGAAAAGTTTTCAAAATCGAAAAGTTCTTGAATTTGAATAGTTTTTCAATGTTCAAAGAGAACAAAATAGAATAGAAAACAAAGGATTAAAACATAAAAAACAATAGAAAACAAAAGAATAGAATACAACAGAGTAAAACAGCTCTGTTCCACTCCACCACATTATATTCTTTCATTTTCTGTTATATTCCCCTCTATTGTATTCCATCTTTTTCCATTCTATTCCTCCACTTTCCACTCCACCCCATTCTCATTGGAAATTGGAAAACTATTTGCATTCAAAAACTGTTCACATTCAAAAACAATTCAAATTTGAAAGCGATTTGAATTTGAAAGCTTTTCGAATCAATTCAAAAACGAATTATGAAAACGATTTAATCGAATGAAACAAATCTAACTAAACAAATTTATGTAACTAACGAATTGAAATGAATCAAAACTAAACAATTTTTTTTCGCTCTGCACATGTCTATCATGTGCGTGGAAAGGCAGGTGTCCCAATACTTTAGGCAATATAGTGTATGTGCAAAAAATGAATAATTACAAACATATAAAAGAACCTTTCTCAACCTTTACAACACTGAGGAACCCTTGAAATAATTCTCCGGTCTCGGGGAACCCCTGCTAAAAATTAAAAATGTACAACTCATGATACATTAGTGTGATGGTCAATGGGAAGAATGCTTCTTACACTTGTGGTCATTGGGAAGAATTCTCCTTACACTTGTGGTCATTGGGAAGAATTACCCCTTACACTTGTGGTCATTGGGAAGAATTCTCCTTACACTTGTGATCAATGGGAAGAATGCTCCTTACACTTGTGGTCATTGGGAAGAATGCTCCGTACACTTGTGGTCATTGGAAACATTCCTCTTAAGAAAGGTTACTGGTGTTCACATG
>BLSH010239872.1:219117-233512 GCA_018402905.1 Glandirana rugosa
CGTGTCGGACGTCGACTCTCCGACTGATGGCCACAGGGAATAGAGAGCGGTTAATTATTGTACTGGCAGCTCACACATAGGCCTGATGAAAAGTTCAGAGCCCTAGCACCGGTAGTCAGCCTCTCAGCTGCAGGCTGTGCCCATGAAAGGCCGATCTGTCCCGGCTCATTCATCCGAGCCCTGCGGGAGCCCCAGCCATGAAAGACTCTTGTTTGCCTTGTACTCTTTAGTGCGGAAGTACAAAACTGAACATTCTACAACGACATTCGAGGTGGCCTGATCTGCTGTGTGTGTGCGTGAATCACTCTGTTTGTTACGACTTGTCCCTTTGAAGGTCATGATACCGTTTTTTTTTTTTCTTTTCTTTTTTTTTTCAGGCCCCCTCGTAGGCACTCATGCACGTACTGCTTGAACGATGATTCACGGCAAATCAATACTTCCATTCCTCATCCTGACATCTGTATATACATAAATACATATATTTACACCTGCTACATTTTTTTTTCTTACGAAAAAAAAGACATTTTCTAATATATCTGGAGTGGCTGGCGAACAATGAATAATGAAGAGGTATTTTCTGAGAGGGCTGTATAGGCTGTTGTGGCTCCTATGTGAATACTAATTTGTGACCCATTGTACTATAAAGCTGATCTACTTTAAGGTGGAACGCCATATTTTTTATTTGGTGTTACATTGTATACAGTATACATCGCATGTCCTTGTACAGCTGTACATTTAGAGTTCCAGGCCGAAATATGACTTTTAATATAAAACTACCCCTAAAATACTCACGCCTCGTGCAATGTAACAAAGATACGCTGTAAACTATGCCCAGTTTTCTATTTGCGCAGCATTGTTTTCTTACTTTGTGAAATTCCTGCACAGCGCGGCCATCTCCAGTGTGGGCATCTGAAGCCACAGTGTCCTTTTTCCTGGATTCTGTGCATGCTGGCTACCGATCTCACGCATGTGCACTGTGGTGCAATATTGGTCAGCTTGACATGGCACTGGAGACGTGCCATGTCAAGCTGACCAAGATTTTCCATAGATGCCAATGTTACATGTTACTGGAGCCATGCAAATTTCAAGCTGACCAAGATTTTCCATAGACGCCAATGTTAAATGCTACTGGAGCAGTGCCATGTCAAGCTGACCAAGATTTTCCATAGATGTCAATGTTACATGTTACTGGAGCCATGCCATGTCAAGCTGACTAAGATTTTCCATAGATGCCAAAGTTACATGTTACTGGAGCCATGCCGTGTGAAGCTGACAAAAATTTTGCATAGACGCCAATGTTAAATGTTACTGGAGCAGTGTCATGTCAAGCTGACCAAGTTTTTCCATAGACGCCAATGTTAAATGTTACTGGAGCAGTGCCATGTCAAGCTGACCAAGATTTTACATAGACGCCAATGTTAAATGTTATGGGAGCAGTGCCATGTCAAGCTGACTAAGATCTTCCAGGAGCCAATGCAAAGCCAGAAATGACGTACAGTCCTGCGGCCCTTAAAGAAGGACGTAAAATTAGATATAAGCATAAATCAGGTAAGTGAACAGAAAAAAAATAATAATAAATTGACAATTCATTTAAAGGATGCACATTAGTGCTACATGGTGAGGAGCTAAAAATGTGGGTAGAACTCCGCCTTAAGGTGGCTATACATGGATTGAAATTCGGAGGGTTCACAGGGACAGATTTACATCTCAGGAGTCTAAAGGGAGAGAATTCTAAAGTGCCCCCATCCCCAAAAAAAAGACAGTAATACCCAGTGGTGGCTGGTGCTCCATTTTTTTGGGTACAATAGCTCAGGGTAGACGGCGGGGTTGTCGTTCTCCTGCCCCCCGGGCAGTCGGTGCAGCCTCAGCTCAGTGTCCGTCTGGTTGCTGGGGCCGTTGCTTCCCCAGGGGAAGGGACGGGTAGGGAAGTATTTGTGGTGCCCATATCAGGCTGGTTACCGGGCAACCAGTTCTGGAGGATCCCCCCGCAAGAGAAGCACGGGGTCCCCGGTGCCCAGATAGAAGAAGCTGGCTCAGGCCAGGTGACCGACCAGTCACCGGAGCAGAGGATGTTCTGAAGACCAGACAGTTGCTTCTCCTTCTGGCCAATCAGGTGTTGAGAACCGCTTCTTAATTGGCCGGGAGGAGAAGCAGGAAGACAATAGTATATACTAATAGTATATGAATTTGCTAATGTTACACAAGTGGGTGGGCTCGGGATGCAGTCCCCGTACAGCTGTACATTTAAGGTGGCTATACATGGATCGAAATTCGGAAGGTTCACAGGGATGGATTTACATCTCAGGAGTCTATAGGCTAGAGAATTCTGAAGCACCCCCCCAAAAAAAGACCATAAGCCCCAGTGGCGGCTGGTGCTCCATTTTTTTGGGTGCAGTAGCTCGGGGTAGACAATGGGGTCGTCGTTCTCCTGATCCCCGGGCAGTAGGTGCAGCCTCAGCTCAGTGTCCGTCCAGCTGCTGGGGGATGGGGGCATTGCTGGTTGCCTGGAGGAAGGGACGAGTAGGGAACTATTTGCCGTTCCCATATCAGGCCGGTCCTCGGGCTCCCAGCTTCTGAGGATCCCTCCACAGGAGAAGTACGGGGTCCTCGGTGCCCAGATAGAAGAGGCTGGCTCAGGCCAGGTGATGGGGGCACACCGAGACCAACCAGTCACTGGAGCAGAGGACATTCTGGAGACCAGACAGTTGCTTCTCCTTCTGGCCAATCAGGTCGCTTCCTAATTGGCCGGGAGGAGAAGCAGGAAGACTATAGTATACAGTAATAGTAAATTAATTTGCTAATGTTACACAAGTGGGCTCACCCTTTTTTGAAGCCAATTAAAGCCTCAGGCTCTAATCATGTGCTTCCAAAAAAAAAAAAAAAAAAAACCCATTGAAATCCATGTGTCCAGCACCCTGCATGGAAATTAGGGGGTCGGCGCCCCTGCGCCCCCAATGAAACAACAGCCACTGGTAAGACCAACTTTTTTCTCTTGATAAATTACCACAGAGGTCTGGGAAACTCAAAATTTCTGTAAAAACACACTAAAGTGAATCATAGGGCGAACAAACACAATAAATAACCCACGTTTTTTGTAAATGATAAAAGAAGAGGTTGCACAGAGTAAATCGATACCCAACATGTCAAACCTTAAATTTGTGTGCAACTGTGAAATGGTGACAAACTTCATTACCCTATATTTTCTATAGGTCATCAGTTTTGTGGGGTCCGGAGGAGGTCTTGGGTTAGATTTATTGCTTTCACTCAGGCATACGCAGCGATATGTAACATGTGTATCGCAATCAAGGTTTTCAGGTGTAGGCGACCCTGACACGTGCATTTATGTTTGTACGTGCATATATGTGGGGGTGGGGGCGCCTCAAACATTTTTTTGGAGGGGGGGTTGGATTTTATGTGCTTTGGTGTAAATTTTTTTGCAAAAAATACAATTTTTTTTTGCTTAACTTTTTTCTTGTGAGGATTTTTAGGTGACAGGTTCTCTTTATTGAGACATGCAGGGTCTAAAAGATGCTTCATGTCTCCTCTGAGCTTCACTGAATGTATTGCAATGCACATTGCATTGCAATACATCCCTTCCCAGCTAGCATACTGGCAGGGGAAAGTGACAGGGTGACCCAGAAGTGACGTCATACACGTTGTTTTCCAGGTCACCAACAAGAAGGGGAGGAGAGCGGACTTGTGTCCGCTGTTGTTCCTCCCCTCCACCCGCTGGTTCTGGACCTGCAGAGGGTAAGCAGATGAATTTTGATCCATGTATGGACAGGCTGGTTGTACAGAAGTCAATCTACTAAACTAGTCTGTTGGGTTTCTCCCGAGCAATCGGTGCTGCTGGCTATAGCTGCCAACACTCATCAATGTGTTCTAACAGCGGGGAGTCCTCCTTACGTATTTTGGATATGTTATGTGAATACATTGACAGTCTATGTTGTATGTGCATTACATACTCCTGACTTCTACACTCTGTGCACTACTTACTTCCGACCTCTACACTCTGTGGGTTACTTACTCCTGACCACTGCACTCTGTGCACTACTTACTCCTGACCTCTACACTCTGTGCACTACTTACTCCTGACCTCTACATTCTGTGCACTACTTACTCCTGACCTCTACACTCTGCGCATTACTTACTCCTGACCACTATATTCTGTGCACTACTTACTCCTGACCTCTACATTCTGTGCACTACTTACTCCTGACCTCTACACTCTGCGCATTACTTACTCCTTACCACTACATTCTATGCACTACTTACTCCTGACCTCTACACTCTGCGCATTACTTACTCCTGACCTCTACACTCTGCGCATTACTTACTCCTGACCACTACACTCTCTGCATTACTTACTCCTGACCTCTACATCCTGTGCATTACTTACTCCTGACCTTTAAACTCTGTGCACTACTTACTCCTGACCTCTACACTCTGTGCACTACTTACTCCTGACCTCTACACCCTGTGCGTTACTTATTCCAGACCTCTACACTCTGTTCACTACTTACTCCTGACCTCTACACTCTGTGCACTACTTACTCCTGACCTCTACACTCTGTGCACTACTTACTTCTGACCTCTACACCCTGCGTTCTACTTACTCCTGACCTCTACATTCTGTGCACTACTTACTCCTGACCTCTACACTCTGCGCATTACTTACTCCTGACCTCTACACTCTGTGCACTACTTACTTCTGACTTCTACATCCTGTGTACTACTTACTCCCGACCTCTACACTCTGTGCATTACTTACCTCTGACCTCTACATCCTATGCATTACTTATTCCTGACCTCTACACTCTGTGCATTACTTACTCCTGACCTCTACATCCTGTGCACTACTTACTCCCGACCTCTACACTCTGTGCATTACTTACCTCTGACCTCTACATCCTATGCATTACTTATTCCTGACCTCTACACTCTGTGCACTACTTACTCCTGACCTCTATTCTCTGTGCATTGCATACTCCTGACCTCTACGCTCTGTGCATGACTTACTCCTGACCTCTAAACTCTGTGCACTACTTACTCCTGACTGCTACACTCTATGCATTACTTACACCTGACCTTTGGATTCTGTGCCTTACTGACTCCAGATACCCTGCACTCTGTGCATTACACACTCTTGAACCAGGGAAGTGTAGGCTCAAATTTTATTTAACAATACCCCATTAAGCCCCTCCTATTGCTAGCACAATTTGCCCATTTGGCTACTCGTCGCATAATTTACATGCCGCTATTAGCCCCACCCATTAAAAGTGGCCATTGTCAGTAGGGTGTCCATATATTTCATTTTAAAAATCTGGTCATCTTAACACACACACACGTATATTGGGTGGACTTGATGAACTTTTTTTTTCAGCCTCATCAACTGTGCTATGTAAGATTTCCACCCACTTCCTGTTGGGCCTACAAGAAAGGAAGTGAAGGGAAATCTCTTGAATGGGAAACAGATGGAAAATAACTGACATTGATTTATTCTTTCCTACTCTAGCATATAACGTTTTTTTTTTTACTTTAATATGCTTTAATTGTCTGTTGCTAAACGTTGGCATGGCTTTGCCTTTCTTTGTATCGCACACAAAGGAACACAAATGTACAGCAAGATTGTTGCATTGTCCTATTCATTCTGGCTCACAATGGCAGAATGACCTTATTGATTTGCTATAAGTCATTGGCGTTGGATGCAATGTGCAGGGTAGATTAGGGCCCGACACTGCATTTACTGCTCGTGCTTGGCACGTGCGCTCCTAGCTCTTCCTCCTGGAACTGTCATTTGTGGCGAGTTTTATATGATCAACAACGAAATCAATCACGATTGATGGCGGACATTAGTTTCTGAGATCACTTATGGATCTTTGATGTCGGCAGGGCTTATGGACAAGAACAGCGATGAAGCCTCTTTAGATTGATACAGTAAAAAATATCAATTTGCTGAATCTAACACGTTCATCATTGCATTTTAAAACCAATCTATCTTTCAGCAGCCTTCTAGCTGCAGCAGCCTTCTGGAAGACGTATATATTTATATAGAGGGAGAAGTGACATACAGTAAAAGGATGAGGCTTTAGAAATAATGAAATTTAGAAATCTGGTTTTCTTATGTGCTGGTCTTATGACTCCTACACTTTATTATAGCTTTAATAGGTAGGACATTACAGACGCCTAGGTAGCTGTCGGCTTCTGAATACTGGTTTAGTTATTTTTGGAGAGAAATCTTGGTGTCATTTTGGCACATGCACTTTTACAGCAAATAACTTTTTTATCCTCATGTTTTACACTTAGCACTTATAAAAAAAAAGAACATGCAATATTCCCCCATAACGGATTAGATAAAGTAGTTCTAAAGTGTCTATTGGTGCACACAGTTCACTCGGGAGCGCGTGCCTGCACATGTGCCGCCATAGGAAGTGGCTTCCTATAGTGGCACACAAAAGAGAGATGGAGTAGACAGCGGTGGCAGAAACCCCAGAAGGGCCGCTCTGTGCAATACCCAGTGGCGGCTGGTGCTCAATTTTCTTGGGGCCCGCGGCCTCCCCAGCCAGCCACCCCCCCCCAGCTAGCCAGTCAAGTAACCAACCCCCCTCCCCTCCCTGGTGCTCGCTTGATCGCCACTCCCCCCGTCGCTCGATCACCGCATCGCTCCCCCACCAGCCATTGCACTTACCCCATCCAGGTCGCGTTCCCCCCCGTGTCTCCTCCCGAGTCCCAGCGGTCGCCTCTCCTTCCGGCCAATCAGGACTTAGGGCCCGCGGTCTAGTGGTACAAAACTATTCTAAGTTACTCCAGGCTTCGTGTCATCCTGGTGCTTCACGGCGGCTTCCCCTGCATCTCCTCCCTCCTCCTCCTCCTCGGCGGTCAATAGGATTGCTTCTCTTCTTGGCCAATCGGGTGATGGGTCTCAGGACCCACTTCCTTATTGTCTGGGAGGAGAAAGAGGAAGGCATTAGCGAATATTATTCGCTAATGTGACACAACTGGGTTGGATCAGGGTGCAGTGCTCTGCGCCCCAGGCCAACTCTATTTGAAGCCAATTAGAACCTCAAGCTCCAATCATGTGCTTCTAAAATTAAAAAAACCCCATTGGAATTCATGCGTCCGGTGCCCTGCATGTAGATAAGGGGGGCGGTGCCCATGCGCCCTGCATGAGTGGCTGCCACTAGCAATGCCCTTGCACAGATCAGGTAAGTAGACCATGTTATTTTAGTTAAAAAAAACATATTTGACTTTACAACCTCTTTAAGGAATATTACGGTAGATATATGCCCTAACTGGAGGACATTTAGTTTGCTAAAGCACAGTAGATGATTAACAGTTTTTTAAAACATACTTCTCGTATTCAACTTTTTCCATTCTTCAGTGCATCTGAGTGCTGCAGATCTCCTGCAGCCTTTTTGGAGCCACTTCTTGACTACACATACTACAGCGATGGCTGCATGGCATTTCGCAAGGGGGGTTTATTAATATTACAGAAAGTGCAGTGCTATATAGAAGATGGTCTCACAGTGGGACCGTAAGCTAGTTGTTGTCTCCAAAAGTACTTGGAATATAGGTACAGTGAAGGATGGATATTAACCCAATGCCATGTATGTAAAATTAACGGCATAAAACAGAAGTCCTCTTAGTGTTCATGTAAAATCCCCATGTAAATATAAGGGGATATTAGGATGATCCAATGTGATATCCTGGACTGAATCTTTGATTAAAGTGACGGGTGCCTTGGTGCAGGTGCTTGGTATGGTGACAATCCACAGTGGTGAGTGATTGTACTTACCAGCAGCTGGTAAAGTACCAGCAAATTGATGTCAATCCGGAAGGTCCAGGAGAAATGGAGAAGAGGTCAAAGTGCTTGAGTAGGTGCTCAAAAGTGATAATTCCCACGGTACGTGAGTGTGCTTACCAAAAACTGGTGATATAGGAGCAAGGTGTTGTAATTCCTTGTGGTGTGGTTGATCACGAATGGCTATCTTCCTGGTTTGGAATACCCTTGGAGCCCACCTGTAAGGTCCCTGTATCTCTTGGCGGACAGGTGGTATCACTCAGTGAGGATTTGTGTTGAAACAAGAGCAAGAAAGAACTCCATAGCGTAACTCAGTATACCACAAAAATGTATTAAATGCGGATTAAAAACATTTACATGGTTAAAATTAAAGATGAGCTCATCAATAAATCCTGGTAGCAGTGATTCGGGGGGAAACAGGATCCAACGCGTTTCGTTTGCTAAAGTACTTTTGGAGACAACTAGCTTACGGCCCCACTGTGAGACCATCTTCTATATAGCACTGCACTCTCTGTTCTATACTTATCTCCAACTTTGTTAGCTGTCGTGCCAGCCGCTTTAGTGTCCAATCAGGTAGTGAAGTATTCATATAACCTATATCTCGGGTTTATTAATATTGACAGCAGTGCATCCTGCCTGTGTAATGTGTGTTGAAAAGGTCACTTGTAGGCAGGTAAGAGTTAGTTAGTGCTGCCCCAGCTGGCAAGTTGACAGGTAAATATTTTCCCAGGTTTTCTTTTGGCAGGCTTCACTGGGTCCAACCCACTGGTTCCATGTGGTATAAAAGGAGCAGGATGGTTTGAGCCCAGAGAGACCAGGGAGAGAGAGAGAGTGGTCAAGGGGTTCAAGTGAGTCTGGAAATCCAATGAGGTGCCAAATTCAGAGTTCCCACTACTCAGGAGGATTGCTAGGGTTTATAGTCCCTCCTGAACAAACAAACCATGGACTTCCCAAGAATGGACTCCGACTTCAAAAAAGGTTCCTGTACTACTTCAAGGCGACATCTGTCCAATTTGTGCCCATGGAACTCAATGGAAGATGCCTCCAATTTGGATCCCCATCTATATTGAAGCGACTTTACAGGAAAAAGAAAATAATTTACCAAGGTATTCCACAGGAATTACCCAGACAACCCCCTCCCTCCATTCTCTGATTGGCCACAGGCAAAGTCACCTGGCATAGTCGAGTCTGAAGTTGCCTCGAAGTTGCCTGGCAAAGTCGCCCATGAAGTCGGATCGCCTATGTGTGAATCGGCCCTAACCTGTGAATGTCAGCATGCTAAATTATTTAAAGTGTTACAAAACCCAGGACCCTCTATTCACTATATCTGGTCTACCACAGTACACAGAATATGGAAGTGCAATTATTTTAGTAAATATAAACTGCTAAATACTTTACCTTTATCGTAGTATATAGCAGTCTTATAACCTTTATGAGTGTCTGGTTAATGCTTCTAGGAGAAGTTTTCATTCTCCTCTGACTGTCCTATGAGGCTACAGGATCCCTGACCCTCTGTCCGGCCAGTGCTGATTGGCCCTGTGCTGATCACATGCACTCTCCCAAGAAAAAGGAAAATCTCCACCAATACACACCAAACTAATCATGTGAGCAGAGTGTCCCAAGACTCTGTTCTATCAGCAGATGGATTGGGGACAGTAAAAGAAGTGGAGGATCAGAGAAGACAGGATCAAACAGCCTTTTTACACAGTGCAGAGAATTAACCCCTTAGGTTCCACAGTGAGTATAACAAGCATGCTTTACTGCATATACAGACAGATTTTACTGTTGTGGGTTTAGTAACACTTTAAGTAAAGTTTTTGAAACTTTGCCTTTGCCTGGTCCGAAGTTACTAAAGGGGTGTAATGCAAGTAACTGGTACACATAGCTACAGTTCGGGTCACTAAACACATTGAGGTATTAAGATAATGGTACAAGAGTTTATACAGTGTGAAGATACAAGTGGTTATCAAGGGTAACAGAAGTCTCTCAAGCAGCCTGTTGTAAGTGTGTTGTCACGGTCTGGAGTCAGGCTCAGAGGCCAGTAGCTATAGCAGTGGAGCAGTGCCCACCAAGAAGCGGGACAGCTATACAAGCAGGTCACCCTGGCTGATGACACAGGTTCACCTGAGGTGTGGGGTCTAAGTACTAATCGGTATTCATCAAAACTCCTGATGGTGGAAATGGGTTTTGCTGCGTGTTAGTACCAGGTTTGCCGTCTTCAGGATTGCCCCACCAGGAGGTGAGCAAGTCGGGGTACAATAGCAGATAAAGCAGGTAGAGATCAAGCTGAAACATTGTCAGTAAACAAGCCAAAGGTCGGTAATGAATGGTTGCCGGTTGGGATTAAGCAGAAGCGTAGTTGAGGAACAAGCCAAAGGTCAGTAGCAAATGGCAGTGAACATACGAATGGCGGCAGACAAAAGCAAGATATTGGCTGGAGAGAGCACAATAATCAGGCAAACAGGAAGTGCAAAAACAAGTTCAAGTTTCAAGACCGGATCATTCAAGGGATTGTCCGGGGAGCCGTCAAGCATTCCAGGTGGCTGAGCAGGAAGAGTCATTGCCAGACACAGCAGAGGTCCCAGGTTCAAGTCCAGGCTCTGACATGTGTGCATGTGGCAGGTGTGCCTCTTGCAGTGAGGGAGATGTTGTCAGCAGTGTTCTGGCAGTGATCCATCTACCATAGCAATGGGAGCAGATCTGCACCACCAGGGCCCTCATACTGTGCACCGGTACAGAACAGAAAAAGTTAAGTACATGCATGGAGTTGAGGTGCATGACGGGACCCCATACTTACTGGGAGTAAGATAGCAGTGATACACTGGACAGGTGGAGAGGGCAAAGGCTCTGTGTGCTCTCCCTAAATGCACAGAAGCGATGAAGATTATGTAGCGCCCCCATAATATAGGTGCGTTTTCTAGCTTGGTTTTGGCTAGGACAGGTAAATTTAGTCAGGCCTGGCTGTAATGTGCAGGCCTGAATGTTTTGATCTGGGCCGGGAGGAGTGACTCAGGGAGGATTGGGTGGACTTAACAGATGAGGTCACCAGAACCTCCCCCTCTGTATTCAGAAACCTGAGGTTGGTTTCTGGGCAGAAAGCTGGGAGATAGGTGGAGCCATCTGGACTGTTCTAAGGAGCCCTGACCAATCTCCAAGCAGGGTTGGCAGGGGGCAGCCCTTCTTAAATATTCAGAGTCAGTCCATTTTAGGAAGAGTAGTGTCGGGTGGAAGTCTGGAGATGTATCAGAGGTGCTGTGGAGCAGGCCCCTACCCAGGAGGTCCCCAATCTTAGGAGGGTGACCTTGGGGCCTAGGGGTTCGAGTGCAGCCAGGAAGAGGAGCAACAGGAGGAAGAGGAGAACAGCAGAGGTGCTACTGGAGGAGAGAGACTTTAAAGTATCCGGAGAAGCACTTTTACTTAACTGATCCTCCGCCACCCCAAGATCTGACACACCCCCGAGCTCCAGCGGTGGTCTGCCCCTCTGCGTCATTATGTCCAATGCAGGGTTATGGATTTAATGAAGGCTGCAGTTTTAAAGACAATCAAAATTACTTTTGAAATTGCATACGTAATGCTTACGTGAGATTTTAGTGATTGGGATTATTTTATTTATTTATTTCAGGTACTTATATAGCGCTGTCAATTTACGCAGCGCTTTACATATACATTGTACATTCACATCAGTCCCTACCCTCAAGGCGCTTACAATCTAAGGTCCCTAACTCACATTCATACATACACATACTAGGGCCAATTTTAGAGAGGATCCAATTAACCTACCAGCATGTTTTTGGAGTGTGGGAGGAAACCGGAGTACCCGGAGGAAACCCACACAGACACAGAAAGAACATGCAAACTCCAGACAGGAAGTGTCGTGGTTGGGATTCGACCAGCGACCCTTTTGCTGCCAGGCGAAAGTGCTATCCACTACACCACTGTGCTGCCCTCCTACATTATACCTGAAATATATGATCAAAAGAGGAGTGGAGAATAAGAACATGTTTCCCTCTGCCTGTAGCATGCTTCTACAGGGCTAATCTGGAGCACAGGTGCCACTTTTTAATGCTAAAGTAACATTTTTTTTTTATTATTCTCTTGCTGTATATTGTGGCAGGTCAGTATTTTTGGAAATTGTATCTTGAATTTACACCATGCCAATACTTGGACCACATAATGTGCGCTGCAGCAACCAAATGGAGGTGCCTTCCAGCCACATAGGTGAAAAATATTGCTAGCACACCATTATCTTTCACCAAACCATCTTATTGATCACAGGGAAGTCTCCATAATAGAGCAACGTTTTGATACTGTGTGTTAATTGGCCTTGACTAACCCACTAGTAGGTGAGTACAATTCTCAAATAACGCTTACCAAAGTTCCCCTTTCATCTGCATCAGAAGGGAACCAAACATTTATTGGAAACATTTGCAAATTATCTTGCAATAAATCCATAGATTTGAATAATAAAAATATATGAATGTTTCCTTTTAAATACAGCTTTAAATAACCTGCTTAATAGGGTAACCATAATAATAGAAAAGTAACTTTTGAAACAAAAAAGTAGCCATTACACCTAATAAGTGTAAACATATTGTGCCGGGGCTTGTCTACTCATGCTCTTTCTGCATATGTATGCACAAACCAAGAGCTGGTCATAGATTGTTAGATATCTTGGTACAAGCGTCAGATTAAACTGTGGAGACCCCCAGCCCATCTAAAACCTTGGGGCCCCCCTCAAGGTTTCTGAAGGTTTCTTGTGTTTGTGTGCTGTAGTGGGATTACATTGAACTAAGTAGTGTACACGTCAGCTCCTAGATCAGTGGTTCTCAACTCCGGTCCTCGGGACCCACTAACAGGTCAGGTTTGCAGGATAACTGAACTGCATCACAGGTGATATAATTTGCTGCTCAGTGATTGCAGTATTCTAGTCTGCATCTCCCCAAGGTAATACTTAAAATCTGGCCTGTTGGTGGGTCCCGAGGACCGGAGTTGAGAACCACTGTCCTAGGTGGAGATGACCATCACTACTATACATTACACATACAAAGGTTGTATCAACATTTTTTACAAACTGACAGCTGAAGAAAGATGAACATTTAAGACACAAACCGTAATGTGACCCTGATGTCTATGGTTAATGTATTTTAGGTTGTTATTGGGTGCATTACATTGATACAGCATTTTCTCTGTAGAGTCTTTAATGTAAAGTTTTCATTTTTTTGAGTTGATTCATTTTTTTAAATCTTGTAAAACAATTTAAGAAAACTTCATTTCAATTTTCTTTCAAGAACAAATCAATATTATTTTGATCTGTTGTCACAGAACCCTTAAACGTCATGGGACCCATAGTCCAGTGCATACTCTGCCTATTCGGTAATCCGGCACTGTCTTCCTATGCGTAGCAGGTGAGGAGAAATCTTCCTGCCCTCTCACCACTCTCATAAGTGGCAGGGCCTGCCACCTGGAGCTGATAAAGTCACTAAAGGGCCCTGTCAAAGAGTATTTTTGGCCCCTTCATTCAACTGCTGGCCAAGAAGAAACATTTATTCACGACCAGGGCTGCCATTTAAAATCGTGAGTTGATGACCAGGCCTTGGAAGTAATTTGGAAAGTTTCCCTGTCTCCCTCACAAAGACAGACCCAGTTATTTATTGTGCATAGAGTACATTACACACACCCCAAAAGCTGCATTCTTGGGGGAAGACTACATCTCCAAGTTGTTTTAGATGTACCACAGATACAGGCACCCTCATCTGCACCCTCAGCTTTGAGCAAGTTCAGGATCCACTTCACGCTTCACCCAGTGACATGTGCAGCGTTTGAATCTTGGTGCACGAACGACCGCACGGACGCGAACGAATGACCGCACGGAGCCAAGGACGGCTCAGCAGGGACGAACGACCGCACAGAGCCAAGGTCGGCTTAATGGCACTCCGTCCGGAGGGCTCATTCCCGGACGTTGAGGTGCAACACCACTGGCTTTGCTGAGAGACATCACCCCATACCATCCATGATTGCCATACGGATTGGTGAGCAGATCATTGCTTTTTCAGCATAGCTGATCCTAGATACACAGGGTGTCCTAGTCAGTGGTATGTTTGCCTAGCCATTTGTATTTGAGGGATGAACTGTCGTGGTTGAAATAGGGAGGTATACTCCTGCTCCCATGAGGATTCATTAAGACACTCATCAGCACCTTTGATCTTCATCTGCACACAAGCACTTTGATTTATACACTGGAACTTTACCCACAGGTCCTGGTTGGCCCCAATTTGCCATCCCACATTTTTTGGCTATGCGATCTGCATCATAGGAGGGGCCCATTTCAGGACTAATAGATTGTATGGATGGTGATGTATGACGTGTGGTGGTTGGTGACGTCACCCTAACAGCCTTGACAACTTTGTCATATTTTAATCCAATTGCTTTACTGGTTGTCACAATTCTAAATGAATCATTTATTAATAAACAAGTTAATTACGGCAGTGAGGTTCCGTTTACAGTTTCTTTTCCTCTTCTGGTATTACATACTTTCCAAATTACTGAGGAACCTCCACCTTATGTTTTAGAGGTGTGCCATCATGGGGGGACCTA
>BLSH010239872.1:259979-270637 GCA_018402905.1 Glandirana rugosa
AGTTTATTGTTCTAAAAACAACTACTACTGCATTAGGGAGAGGTTCCTGTTGGTGCTCTGAGGGAGAGATTATCGTTATAAACCCATCTCCTACTGCATTAGGGAGAGGTTCCTGTTGGTGCTGTGAGGGGGAGATTATTGTTCTAAAATCATCTCATACTGCAGTAGGGACAGGTTCCTGTCGGTGCTGTGAAAGACAGATTATCGTTCTAAAATCGTCTCATACCGGTGTAGGGAGAGGTTCCTGCTGCTGGTGTGAGCGGTGCATTTCTTGCACAAAAATAAAAAGTGCATCTACAATTTTCTTTTTAAAAAAAAAAATAAGAATAATAATTTATTATTCTTCTTTTTGTATTAATAAATAGTGCTACATAGTACATTTGTGTCCAGAATGAGGAGAGCGTCAAATAAGGGACGTGGCGGTGGTCGTGGTGCTGCTGGTGCTGGTGGTGTTGCTGAAGCTCCTGTTGCAAGGAGAGGACGTGGTTGATCTGTGCCAGCTACACGCACAAGTGAAACACCTTCCTCGCGTAGCCGACAGAACCTTCAACTTTATATGGTAGGCCCGAATGCCGATCAACGAATGGTGAGGCCACAACAAGTACAGGAGATAATAGATTGGGTGGCTGACAATGCCTCCAGTTCCTGTCTCCCTCCCGGTCCCTTGATGAAAGCTCAGAGTTGGCACCTGAACCCCATGGCCATCTGTCTTTCACCTCAGCCCCTTGTAAATCAGCCAAGCAGTCTGAGCCCCAAGTCATGCAGCAGTCTCTTATGCTTTTTGATGACTCTGCTGGTGTGCTTTCCGTGGGCCATCCATATAGCCCTGCCCCAGAAGTGGAAGACATTGAGTGCACTGATGCCCAACCACTTCTGGTTCAGGATGAGGACATGGAAACACTACGGTAGCACGTCTGTGATGATGATGGCGAAACATAGGTGCCAACTGCTGCGGCTTTCTACAGTGTGCAGACTCACAAGGAGGGCAGTGGTGAAGGGTGGGTAGAAGATGATGTGGAAGATGATGAGGTCCTAGACCCCACATGGAATGAAGGTCATGCGAGTGACGTGTGCAGTTTGGAGGAAGAGGTGGTGGTCGCACGGAGGCACCAGCACAGCAAAAGAGGAAGCAAAAGCGGAGCGTACCCTAGACAAGTAGGCCTGCTACTACCAACCACACCCAGGGACCTAGCACATCAAAGGCAGCTCAAAGGCGTTCTCCGGCGTGGCAGTTCTTCAGACAATGTACTGACAACAAGACACAAGTGGTTTGCACACTGTGCAATGAGAGGCTGAAGCGAGGCATAAATGTTCTAAACCTGAGCACAACCTGCATGACCAGGCATCTAAATGCAAAGCACTTGCTGCAGTGGAATAAGTACCTCAAAATCCAAGAAAGGTCTCAGCCTCCTCCTGCTTCCTCTTCTGCTGCTGCCTCGGCCTCTTCCTCCACCTCTACAGTGCCAGTGTCACCTGCCACCCAGCAAACAGACGATGTGACAGCAACGCCACCATGTCCGCCACCGTCCCCAAGCATTTCCACACGGTCCCATGGAAGCTTACAGCTCTCCATCTCCCAAACACTGGAGAGAAAGAGGAAGTACCCCCCTACCCACCTGCGAACCCTGGCCCTGAATGCCAACATTTCAAAATTCCTGGCCTTTGAAATGCTGTCATTCCGTCTGGTGGACACGGACAGTTTTAAAAACCTGATGGCGGTGGCTGTCCCACAGTACGTGGTTCCCAGCCGCCACTACTTTTCCAGGAGAGCCTTCCCTGCACAAACAAGTTAGGGATGAGATCAAGTGTGCACTGCGCAGCGCCATCTGTGGCAAGGTCCACATAACCACTGATACGTGGACCAGTAAGCACGGGCAGGGACGCTATATCAGCCTCCTGTTGCCTCCTCCTCCTACTGCGCTTTCTCCTCCTTCTCCTCTACCACCTCCTCATCCGCTCAGCGCAACACCTTCACCACCAACTTCAGCACAAGCAGGGGGAAACGACAGCAGGCTGTTTTAAAACTGATATGTTTGGGGGATAAACCCCACATTGCGCAGAAGCTGTGGACGGGCATTGAACAACAGACCAAAGAGTGGTTGTTGCAAATGAGCCTCAAGCCCGGCCTGGTGGTGTGCGATAATGGGCGAAATCTCATAGCAGCTCTGGGCCTAGCTGGTTTGACGCACATCCCTTGCCAGCGGAACTTAGGCCTTCCCGCTCACCACCTCCTATGCGACGTGCCCACAAGGTGGAACTCCACCTTGCACATGCTGGAGAGACTGTGCGAGCAGCAGCAGGCAATAGTGGAGTTTCAGCTGCAGCATGCACGGGTCAGTCGCTCTGTGGAACAGCAACACTTCACCACCAACGAGTGGGCCTCCATGCGAGACCTGTGTACTATATTGCGGTGTTTCGAGTACTCCACCAACATAGCCAGTGCTGATGACGCTGTTCTCAGCGTTACTATACCACTTCTATGTCTCCTTGAAAAAACACTTTGGGCGATGATGGAAGAGGATGTGGCACAGGAGGATGAGGAGGAGGAAGAGGGGTCATTTGCACGGTTATCAGGCCAGTCATTCACAAGTGGCTCAGAGGGTGGGTTCCTGCAACAACATAGGCCAGGTCAAAAATTTTCAAGCCAGGGGACAGTTCTGGAGGATGAGGAGGACGAGGATGATGATGATGAGGAGGAGGAGGAACCGTGTTCACAGCAGGGTGGCACTCAACGCAGCTCGTGGACATCACTGGAGCGTGGCTGGGGGGATACAGAGGACACAGATGATACACCTCCCACAGAGGACAGCTTGTCTTTGCCTCTGGGCAGCCTGGCACACATGAGCGACTACATGCTGCAGTGCCTGCTCAACGACAGCCGAGTTGCCCACATTTTAACTTGTGCTGATTACTGGGTGGCCACCCTGCTGGATCCCTGGTACAAGGACAACGTGCCGTCCTTAATTCCCTCACTGGAGCGTGATTGGAATATGCGCGACTACAAGCGCACTCTGGTAGACACGCTGCTGAGGGCATTCCCAAATGACACTGGGGACTCAGTGGAAGCACAAGGCGAAGGCAGAGGAGGAGGAAGAGGTCACCAACGCAGCTGTGCCACCGCCAGCACCTCAGAAGGCAGGGTTAGCATGGCCGAAATGTGGAAAAGCTTTGTCAGCAGCACGCCACCACAAACAACACCACCAGCTGATAGGCAACGTCTTAGCATGAGGCAGCATTTCAGCAACATGGTGGAACATTATGTGTGCACACGCCTACACGTACTGACTGATGGGTCTGCCCCATTCAACTTCTTGGTTTCCAAATTGGCCACATGGCCTGAGCTTGCCCTTTATGCCTTGGAGGTGCTGGCCTGCCCTGCAGCCAGTGTATTGTCGGAACGTGTGTTTAGCACGGCAGGGGGCGTTATCACAGACAAGCGCACCCGCCTGTCCACAGCCAACGTGGACAAGCTAACCTTTATTAAAATGAACCAGGTATGGATCCCACAAGACTTGTCTGTACCTTGTGCAGAATAAACATTTAGACCGGCCTCACACAGCCATTGGTATCCTTGTTTTTTTTTTAATATGTCTCAATATTTTGGGGGCTACCCCAATTCTAAAAAAAAAACCAAACAAACAAAAAACAGTGTTGGCTACCTCCTCCTCCTCCTCCCCCTCCTCCACCGCCACTTCCACCTACACTGCCACGGTCACGGCCTAGTCAACCTCTAGGCTCCTACTCCACATCCACCTCCTCCTCCTCCCATTCTTATTTTTTTTATGTGATTATAAGTTATTTCCCTATCCACCTTTGTTTGCAGGGCACTTGTCCTACTCTTACCCCCATTTTGCTTCCTTTTGCAGCCTTCTAGCCTTTCCATGACTTTTTTACAGCCATATTTGTGCCCAAAAGTTCAGGAAACCATTGACTTCAATGGTGTTCGGTGTCCGGGGTCAAGTTCGGATCGAGTTCGGTACCGAACCCGAACGGTTTCACGGGGTTCGGCCGAACCCGACGAACTCGAACATCCAGGTGTCCGCCCAACCCTAGTCTTTTTCTCTCAACATGTTTCTTGCGACCCTGTTGACTATTTGCAACAAAACTTTGATGGTTCTGTGATTACACCCCAATATGTTAGCAATTTCAAGAGTGCTGCATCCCTCTGAAAGTCTTTTTTTTACAATTTTTGACTTTTCAGAGTCAGTTAAATCTCTTTTTTTGGTCCATTTTGCCTGAGGGATAGAAGCTGCCTAATAACTATGCACGCCTTGATATAGGGCAGGGATATGCAATTAGCGGACCTCCAGCTGTTGCAGAACTACAATTCCCATGAGACATAGCAAGACTCTGACAGCCACAAGCATGATACTCAGAGGCAGAGGCATGATGGGACTTGTAGTTTTGCAACAGCTGGAGGTCCACTAATTGCATTTCCCTGATATAGGGTGTTGATCTCCTTAGGCCACACCCTCCCTCATTACACAAATTCACATCACCTGATATGCTTAAATCCAACAAGCATTCAAGTTTATACAGCTTGGAGTTGGACATAGGTGTGCGCAGCCTATTGCATTAGGGTGTGCACCACAAATCGCAAACAAACATGAATGTGTGTGCATATATGTCAGAAGGGCAGAGATCCGTGTAAGTCGTTTATTTTTTATTTATTATTTTTTTACAATTTTGCTTTTTTATTATTTTTTACAATATTATATTTTATTATTTTTTTACAATTTTATTTAGGAACCCTGCTGGGGGCCGTTGATGAAATATCAGGGGTCTAAACACTTTTGAGTCAGAGAAAGGCACTGAGGACAGAGATTCCCCCGTCCCTTTCTCTGCAACCAGGCACAGGGGTAATCTGCACAGTACAGGGTGATTAGGGTGTGCCCAGGCACACCTGCCACCTTATGTGCGCATGTAGTTGGACAATATGCATAAAAATGATGATTGGGTCAAAATACTCACTTGCCTAATAATTGTGCACATAATGTATGAATAAGAAAAGTCTGGTTCTGCTATGTACTGAATAGAAAGAGAACCCTCATATATGGCACTTGAAATGGCAATAAATGATCCTCTATTATGAATTATATATTAATTTATTGCCATTTAAAGTCCCATATATGAGGGTTCTCTTTCTATTCAGTATACAATTAAGGGTTGCTGGCAATCAATCAGCTACAACATACATGGTTCTGCTATGTAATTCCCACTTAGCTGTAAGTCCAGAGTTCTGCTATATAATTCATACTTAGCTTTAAGTTCAGAGTTCTTGCTGGTTAATTTAGCAGTAGAGTTGAAATAAGTCCCTGGACAAAACTCGACTTCACCTGAAATATTGAAATAATTGTGTCTTCTACAGTACTAAGTAACGACTCACTTTGGAAGCAAAAGGAAAAAAAAATAGCAGATGAATTTGCATTTAAATGATATTCTTAAGCGTGGCTCAATTGTGATTTGGCCCGAAACGATGAAGTAGCAAATTAGAGCAGAAAATTGTTCTGAACAATCAGATAGAAATGTTCAAGAATGACGGAGCTTTTTCGTTAAAACATTTTCCTAAAATCAAATGCAATGTGCTGGAACTAATGTAACCGGAATACTATAGAGACATCCCATTTAATGGCAGTCTTTGAGATGTAAGCCGACATTCCATTGGCTAACACATGCTTATTGGACTTCTGAGCTTACACATTTCCATATCCTGCTTTGTGCACTGGTCTAAATCATTTGGTGGAGAGGGGGGATTATGGTGTGGGTTGCTTTTCAGAGGTTGGGCTTGGCCCCTTAGCCCCAGTGAAGGGAAGTCTTAAGACCTCAGCATACCAAGACATTTTGGACAATTTCATGCTCCCAACTTTGTGAGAACAGTTTGGGGATGGCCCCTTCCTGTTCCAACATGACTGCACACCACTGCACAAAGCAAGGTCCATAAAGTCATGGATGAGCGAGTTTGGGGTGGAGGAACTTGACTGGCCTGCATTCAATCCGATAAAACACCCTTTGGGATGAATTAGAGCAGAGACTGTGAGCCAGGCCTACTTGTCCAACATCAGGACCATTCCTGTTTGACCATTCTTCTTCTGGAAGAATGGTCAAACATTCCCATAGACACTCCTAAATCTTGGAAACGGCCTTCCCAGAAGAGTTGAAGCTGTTATAGCTGCAAAGGGTGGGCCAACTCAATATTGAACCCTATGGACTGGGATGCCATTAAAGTTCATGTGTGTGTAAAGGCAGGTGTCCTAATACTTTTGACAATATGTATATGTTGATGTGAGTAGCACAGAGTGATTAAGGTGATTATTTTATCACATATAGTTATTTATCATATTACATTATACATATTTTTGCATTATTTATATGTTTATAGGAGCAGCACACCATTTTTCAGATATACTTGGGAGGTGGTTGCAGCAGTTCTATTTATAGGCGGTCACATTTATTTATTCATTTATATATTTAGCAGTGCATGAGAATTGCAGAATGCAATGAGCAAATACGATTCTGGGATGTATCAGTAGAGGGATCACCAGCAGGAGGAAGGAGGTTCTGATTCCTCTATATAGATCTTTAGTGAGACCTCACTTAGAATACTGTGTCCAGTTCTGGAGACCTCACTTACAAAAAGATATTGATAAAATAGAACGAGTTCAGAGACGGGTAACAAAAATGGTGAAAGGTCTGGGGGATAAAACATATCAAGAGCCACTTCAGGAACTTAATATGTACAGTCTGGAGGAAAGAAGGTTGAGGGGAGACATCGATTGAAACCTAAAATACATCAAGGGGGTGAATAAGGTTCGGGAGGGCAGTCTTTTCAATATGAAACCAAAATCAAGAACACGGGGACCTCAAACTAACTGGGGGGACGTTCAAAACTAATCTTAGAAAGTATTATTTTTACTGAAAGGGTGGTTGATGATTGGAATAAACTACCAACAGAGGTTGTGAGACAGTCAACAGTAAATGGCTTCAAACATACTTGGGATAAACATAAATCTATAGTCAGACAACAAGGTTAATGTAAAAAAATATATATATATAAAAAAATAAATAAATAAATAAATAAATAAATAAATAAAAAGGGGCAGACTCGATGGACTACTCAGTCTTTTTCTGCCGTCACTTTTCTATGTTTCTATGAGTTTATTACTAAAATGTATCCATTAACAACTAATCACATTGCCACACTTCTGCTAAAGAGCAGCGATTCTCTGTGCGTGTCGGGAAAGTGCACGATTTTGTATGCATTCCCGACATGCTCAGATATGAACTAAATACTGGAAAGAAATAATGTGCTACTCTATATGAAAAGCTGATACAAAAGTGTTTTACTAAAGTGTTTTATAGCAGTTTGTCTTGATGGTTTTATCTTACATGGCTTCTAGAGATCAATAAAACTATATTAAATTAAAGAGACTCTGTAGAGAGTCACAAATATGGAAATGAACAATGCAGAGAGGTAACAAGCACAAAAGATGCTGGTTCTTATCCTTTTAATATTTCCTCCCTCACTAGAGTCCAATGCAAAAAACAGTACTTTTACCGCGTTTCCCCCAAATTAAGACCGGGTCTAATATTCTTTTTGGCTACAAAAAACACACTAGGGCTTATTTTCAGGGGATGTCTTATTTATGTTCTAAAAAAACCTGGAATTAAAAAAATAACATAATTCTTAAAAAGTTCCTGTGTCCCCTGTCTTCTCTCCCTCTCTCCCCCTGTCAGGTCAGGAGTCAGAATGTTGATATCATTTTAATCCCCCAAAAAAATATTGTTTAAAGTCCATATAAAATCATATAATCCGTTTTCTAAAAAGATTATACCGGTAAAAGGTGCAGTGTATCTCCCTTTGTAACTGTATTATGGAAAATACCTTATTTACAGCACCCCTGGGTGCTCACATGACCTGTCTGAGCTCTTCTTCTCCGCTCCGAGATCCTGGCTGACGTCTGCCCGCTCAGAGCGCTGAAGAGGGAGGGGCTACAGACATCAGCTGGGAGGAGAAGAGAAGTGGGAGGAGCCAAAATCCCCACTGACGTCAGCCCGCTCTGTGCACTGAAGAGGAAGGGGCTACAGACATCAGCTGGGAGGAGAAGAGGAGTGGGAGGAGCCAAAATCCCCACTGACGTCAGCCCGCTCTGTGTACTGAAGAGGGAGGGGCCACAGACATCAGCAGGGAGGAGAAGAAAAGAGAGAGGAGCCAAAATCCCCACTGATGTCAGCCCGCTCTGTGCACTGAAGAGGGAGGGGCCACAGACATCAGCTGGGGGGAGAAGAGAAGAGGGAGGAGCCGAAATCCCCACTGACGTCAGCCCGCTCTGTGCACTGAAGAGGGAGGGGCCACAGACAGCCAGAAGGAGAAGAGGGAGGAGTGAAATCCCCATTGAAATCAGCTCAATCCATGCACTGAAGTAGGAGGGGCTGCAGATGTCAGCCAGGAGGAGAGAAGAGGAAAGAGCCGAGATTCCCGCTGATGTCTGCCAGGAGGAGAAGAAAGAAGAGCCGAGATCCCCGCTCCGAGCACTGAAGATGGAGGGGCCACAAACGTCAGCCGGGAGGAGAGGAGAAGAGGGAAGAGCCGAGATCCTCACTGAGCACTGAAGAGGGAGGGGCCACAGACGTCATCCGGGAGGAGAGGAGAAGAGGGAACAGCAGAGATCCCCACTGACGTCAGCCCACTCCGAGCCCTGAAGAGGGAGGGACCACAGACGTCAGCCAGGAGGAGAGGAGCAAAGGGAAGAGCAGAGATCCTGGCTGACGTCAGCCCGCTCCAAGTAATGAAGAGGGAAGGGCCACAGATGTCAGCCACGAGGAGCACTAAAGAGGGAGGGGCCACGCAGGGCTGGTGCAAGGATTTTTGACACCCTAGGCAAAACCTAATTTTGCCGCCCTATTTGGCTCCGCCCCTGACTCCACCCATTTGCCCTGTCCATGTATACGATGGAGGTGGTGGAGGTGGAGATTTTTGCAGAACCTCTCTACCCATTTCTTTAGCCGTGGTCCATAGGCCTGCACCTGTGCCCCTCTACCCACCTCCTATTACCACCCTGGTGTGCTGCCAACCATGGCTCTCCATTGACATGAGTGATCGATGCAGACCAGTGACAGATCAACAGCGGCTGGACACCCTGGGCGGCAGTGGCACCCTAGGCAGCTGCCTACTCCGCCTAATGGTAGAGCCGGCCCTGGGGCCACAGACGTCAGTCGGGAGAGGAGAGGAGAAGAGGGAAGAGCAGATATCCTGGCTGACGTCAGCCCACTCCAAGCACTGAAGAGGGAGGGCCGCAAACGTCAGCCACGAGGAGAGAAGAAGAGGGAAGGGCCGAGATTCCCGCTGATGTCAGCCCCCTCTGAGTACTGAAGAGGGAGGGGCCACAGATATCAGCCGGGAAGAGAGTAGAAAAGGGGAGACGCCAGATCCTGGCTGACGTCAGCCCCGGTGCATTGAGGGTACATGGACGCTGCCTCCCCATCCCTGCCACCGCCCTCCTATCCATACACCCAGCCCCTTTCAGGACAGCAGACACATGAATTCCTATGGCGGAGGCAGGAGAGGGTGTTTTTTTTTAAAACACCTGATTAGAGCCAGAGGCTCTAACAGGCTTCAAAAAAGGGTGGGCTCGGGGCACAGAGAGTACGCCCTGATCCCACCCAATTGTGTGACCATAGCAAATTCATTTTCACTATTTTCACACTACAGTGCCTCCCCATCAATCAGGAGGCAGGTTGTGAGAGCTGTCTACCGATTGGCCAAAGCGCCAGGTGATAGACTGGCACTGTGCTGGACTGGGGACTTAAGGAAGCCGCCGCTGCTGCTGCACAGACAGGACTTAGAGAGGACACAGCCCGAAGGTAAGTGCCGGCAGGGTTGTGCCTTCAGAGTGCTGAGCCCCGGCGGGGAGTGGAGGAAGGATCGAAGCTCTGAGCCCCGCTTGGAGGGGTGATGGTAGGTGAGTGCTATCAGTGCCGTGGGCCCCGGGGGGGGGGGGAGTGTGCTGTGATACTGAGCTATATAATTACCTGTGATGTTGGGCTATATACCCTACCTGTGATGCTGGGCTATATACCCTACCTGTGATGCTGGGCTGTATACCCTACCTGTGATGCTGTGTTATATACCCTACCTGTGATGCTGGAATATATACCCTACCTGTGATGCTGTGCTATATACCCTACATGTGATGCTGTGCTACATACCCTAGAAAAAAGATTTTGGGGGATAGCCCCCGAAAGAACTCGTGTTGGGCCACACGGTCAATGATACAAAAGGATTTTATTGGTAACAGTTAACACAAATCGGATTTATAAGATACAAAAATCAAAAACAAAGGGAAAGCACCACCACAAGATAGCAAAAATATAAAAAAGACAACGTTGTCTATGTTAAAAAACCCCCCATACACACTGGCCAGCCGTGGTCATACACACCACATACACCTCAACCGGATAGTGACTCTAGTCAAGATGGCTATGAAGTAATAAAGTACCGCAATTAAGCTGTTGATAGATTTATATAGCCATATCACAAGGGTCATACCGGGTTGACACAATGGAGCAAGATCTCCTGGATATCAATGGTGGACATGGGGAGACTATAGGATATCAAAGTGGCAGTCCTGAAATGGTGGTAGGATGACCCCTTAATGAGT
>BLSH010239872.1:284281-301708 GCA_018402905.1 Glandirana rugosa
GGAAAAAGAATGTAAACAACAAATGTTCATTTTTAGACATAAAAACGACCTTTTAATGAATCTTGGGGGTTTGTAATATATATATATATATGTCATAGAGTGTCTTCACTCATGCGGGGAGTGTAAAAACATTTATAAAATAAGATAGAAAAGTACACTGTTGTGACTTCTTTACTGTGAAACGATGTTACATTTCATCACTCACATGTCGAACATATTGTCACATTTAAACGACAGGGGAGTTTTATTGAGTTGTGTGTCGGTAATTACAGATTTGGCGACCGTTGTTTTCACTCATGTGGGGATTGACTTTTACACAAGCTGTACACTCACTACTTTACATTGTAGCAAAGTGTCATTTCTTCAGTGTTGTCACATGAAAAGATAGAATAAAATATTTACAAAAATGTGAGGGGCGTACTCACTTCTGTGAGATACTGTATATATATATATATAATGTTTGGGGGTTCTAAGTAATTTTCCAGCAAAAATACAGATTTTTACTTGTAAACAACAAATGTAAGAAAAAGGTCGGGGTCTTAAAGTGGTTAAAGCTGAAGGTTGGCTAATTGTTTTTTTTGGCCCTATAGCTTTAGTGACCATTGATGAAGTATGTCCCACATGGTGCAGGCAACTGGATCCTAGAGAAATCTTCACTGCAGGGATGCCCTGTTCTCTTCCTTTCTTATAACTTCCAATATGTAAGGAGTTAATAGCTTCAGCTCTCTGGGCTGAATTTAACAGAAAAAAGCTCCCCACCATTGATCGGCAGTTGATCATGTGACCACTGTGACAGCCAATCACAGTGGTCACATGATCGCTGTTCCTTCCTATCCCACTGGGTGTTCAGAACTTTTTGAAGGGACCTTGGGACGGGAAGTTAGGTCACTAAAGCTATAGGGCTAAAAATAATTTTTTAGCTAAAATTGAGGTTTAATGGTGAATAATAACAAATGTAGTGTCAGCAATGAGTTTTACTTTGTAATATTTAGAGGAAGCTTTTACTTTTCTAATTGTTTTAAATGCTCAGCAGATCATACTGTCCAAATGGGCAAACTGTTGTGGGAGAAAGGATTTTAAGACTATTGCCATCTGAATATTGGGTTTGAATAATATTACTTCTGTATGCAAAACATACCAGGCACAGGCTGATAAGTGTACAGAAAGCAATTTGTATTAGGAAGATCTAATCACTTCTACTTGCTATGGTGTTCTTTGTGCTCTGCTGCAAAACTGCTATGCCTTTCATGCTTGCCAGTAAAGCAGTTAATAATTCATAAAAAAATAAAATGAATGCATTTTAATGCAAATAGCATGGATTCTTTAATTTGTGTCACTATCACTTTCCTATAATCTGCAGCATCACTCATACTGAGAAAGGGAAGCAGCACTAGCAGCCAATCAGGCTTCATGCACAGTGTGCTAACAGGGAAGTTGCTTACAGGGGAGAGAGCTGAGTCAAAAGAGGGATAATCTTATTGGCCTGCTGCAGCTGCTTTCCTATCCAATCAGTAAGCTGGGTTGTGTTTTGCCCAGTGTTCTCAATCAAAATGTGTTGCTCCTGCAGTCAGGTTCTGTTCACACCTAAGCGTACTGCAGCGACCAGGGCTGCTTTTAGAAAAGCCCCATACAGCCTACCTAACAGGGCTCCCCCAGCTGAAAGTGCCTGAGGACATAGATTTATCAGTCCCTCAGCTGCATAGGTGAATGAATAGCAGGCTTCCTGCTCATTCATAAACTAAAGCGTAATAAATACAGTTTACTATGCTTCAGCAATGAATGGACACATGAGTGATTGGTATTCAATGTGTTTATTCAGGAAATGAAGGGGCTAGAAAATGACATTTTTACCAGCCCCTTCCCCCACTCTCCATTCTAAAACAGGTGCCTGCAGCAGCTGCCGGCGGGAGAGGAGGGAAGCTGGCAGTGCTGCGAGGGAAAGGGGCACACAGGGGGCCCAGACCGTAGATGGAAGGGACGCATGTACTAGCACCAATCCCCCTGCAGTGCAGCCGGAGGGAAAAAGAGAAGCTGGCAGCGCAGCAGGGGGAAGCAGAAGAGAATCAGTGTCTGCAATAAAACAGTACAGCCGGCCCTCCTACTCAGCAGGTGCCCAGAGCCCCTTTTGAACTGATGGGGCCCGTGCCCAGCACAGGAGGGCTGGCTGTACTGCCTTATCAGTGGCCCTGGCAGCAACATCTGCTGTGCTGCATATTCTTGAGCTTTGCACGTTTTCGTGGCGCATTTTTGGAGCGGTTTCTCTTCTGCTCCAAAAATGCTCCAAAGAAGCTCATTTATCAAATTTTGGTACAGAGCCAGAGTACAGAGCCAGGCGCGTTTGGCGGTGCATTTTTTGCACAACAATCGCGACAAAATTGCACCGCGTTTGGGGTGCCATTAAGAAATGATGGCATCACAGTCGCATCCCACATTTTGCAGCGATTCTGGAATTGCAGGCAGAAACGCACGATTCTGTCTACAATTCCAAAACGCTCAGGTGTGAACGGAGCCTAAGCCCTGGTTCATACTGACACGATTTGGCATGCGATTTGACATGTCAGCGGCGGCACTGTCCTAATCGGTGCGACGCTGCACTTGCGGCACTGCACCAATTTAAAAAAAGTAGTTCTTGTACTACTTTTTGCGATTTACAGGTGTGATTTCCATAGGCATCTGTGCAGAAACTCACGCAGATGCCTATAAAATTGCCGCTGAAATCGGGGCTTAAGCCCCGTACACACGGTTCGACGATCGTACGTACGATCGTCGCAAATCGTACGTTGGCTGTTGTATGTAGCATACTGACTGCACTACACGATCGTACGACCACAGAAAGAACGTTCAGGTGCATGTAATTAGCATCCAGCCGTTCCTGACTTCTGAGCATGCGTGTTTTGCACAATACAACTTTGTTGTACCAACTGCTCTGTACACACGATACAACGGTCGTATGAGCGCTTGTTGGTACGACCAAGATTTCTAGTCTGCTCATACAACTCCCTTATACGACCGTCGTATGTTCAACTGTTCAAATCGCGCATACGAACGATCAATATCGCATACAACGGTCGTTAGTACGACCTGTTGTATGCGATCGTCGAACCGTGTGTACGAGGCTTTACATGAGGGAATGAAATGGTGCAAGTTCAGCTGAACTCACACCATTTCATTCCCGCACTCAGTGTGAACCTGGGCTAAGGTCAGAAGTCCGGCTGTGCTTTCTGGCAGGGTTGCCTGGACCACAAGAATGGCTGCACACAATTATAAAAACATTAACATGTAAAACATTCCTCATGTATGCACAGTGAGGGGAAAAAAATATTTGATCCCCTGCTGATTTTGTAGGTTTGCCCACTGACAAAGAAATGATCAGTCTATAATTTTAATGGTCAGTTTATTTTAACAGTGAGAGGCAGAATAACAAAAATATCCAGAAAAACGCATTTCAAAAATTGATTTGCATTTTAATGAGTGAAATAAGTATTTGATCCCCTATCAATCAGCAAGATTTCTGGCTCCCAGGTTTCTTCTATACAGGTAACAAGCTGAGATTAGGAGCACTCTTTTACAGGGAGTGCTCCTAATCTCAGCTTGTTACCTGTATAAAAGACACCTGCCCACAGAAGCAATCAATCAGATTCCAATCTCTACACCATGACCAAGACCAAAGAGCTGTCCAAGGATGTCAGGGAGAAGATTGTAGACTACACAAGGCTGGAATGGGGGCTACAAGACCATCGCCAAGCAGCTTGGTGAGAGGGGGACAACAGTTGGTGCGATTATTTGCAAATTGAAGAAACACAAAATAACTGTCAAAGTATTTGATCCCCTGCTGATTTCGCACGTTTGCCCACTGACAAAGAAACGATCAATCTATAATTTTAATGCTCGGTTTATTTTAACAAAAAGTATCCAGAAAATCGCATTATAAAAAAGTTATAAATTGATTTGCATGTTATTTAGTGAAATAAGTATCCCTCTCACCAGGTGAGATCTTGCATGGAGCCCCAGACCGGGGGAGATTGAGGTATATTGTGTTTCTTCCATTTGCAAATAATCGCACCAACTGTTGTCACCCTCTCACCAAGCTACTTGGCGGTGGTCTTGTAGCCCCCATTCCAGCCTTGTGTAGGTCTACAATCTTCTCCCTGACATCCTTGGACAGCTCTTTGGTCTTGGCCATGGTGGAGAGATTGGTATCTGATTGATTGATTTGCTTCTGTGGACAGGTGTCTTTTATACAGGTAACAAGCTGAGATTACAAGCACTCCCTTTAAGGGCCGGTTCACACTGCCACGGCTTGTGCTCCGACTTGTGTCGCCCCGAGTCGCTTGACATCAGAAATCCCATTGAAGTGAATGGGAGCCGTCTTAATGTACACTACTGAAGTCGCTCCGACTCAAATAAAGGTTCCTGCACTACTTCAAGACGACTTCTATCCGACTTGTGCCCATAGAATTCAATAGAAATCGCCTCCAAGTCGGATCCCCCATCTATATTGAAGAGACTTTACAGGAAAAAGAAAGAATTTACCAAGGTACCCCTCACAAATTACCCAGGCAACCCCCTTTTCTCCCTTCTCTTATTGGCCACAGGCAAAGTCACCTGGCGTAGTCGAGTTTGAAGTTGCCTAGAAGTTGCCTTAAAGTTGCCTGGCAAAGTCGCCCCTGAAGTCGGATCGCCTATGTGTGAACCAGCCCTAAGGGCCGGTTCACACTGAGGCAATCCTAGGCGATTTGCGATCCGACTTGTGTCGCCCCAATCCGCCTCAAATCGTCTGACATCAGAAATCCCACTGGAATGAATGGAGCCATCTTAATATGCGCTACCCAAGTCCAAAGCGATTCCAAAAAAGGTTCCTGTACTTCTTTCAAGCGGCTTCTAGGCGAATTGAGCCCATAGAAGTCAATGGAAGTTCGCTTCCAAGTTGGATCCCCGTCTATGAAGAAGCGACTTTCCAGGAAGAAGAACATAATTTTGCCAGAAGACACATCTCTCATGTCCCAGGTGCTCGTGTTGAAATCGCCTGAAATCGGCTAAAATCGCCTGATATCACGCAGAAGTCGCACCTCAACCGCGCCGCTTCGCCTTTTCAAATCGCCTAGCAAAGTCGCTCCGAAGTCGCCCTAAGGGCCGGTTCACACTTCCGTGGCGCGATGCGGCGCGACTTCGCGGCCCGTTCACATCTAGGCGAATTGTCAGGCGACTTGAGTCGCCTGACAATTTGCCTCAATGCTGTGCAAATGGAACCGTTCTAATAGGAGCGAATCGCTTCGCTCCGCCTTAGAAAAATGGTCCCTGCACTATTTTCAGGGCGATCTCAGGCGGCTTGCATTGACTTCTATGATAGAAGTCTCCTTGCAAGCCGCCTTGAGATCGCCTCAGGCGCCGCATCGCGCCGCGGAAGTGTGAACCGGCCCTTAGAGAGTGCTCCTAATCTCAGCTCGTTACCTGTATAGAATACACCTGGGAGCCAGAAATCTTGCTGATTGATAGGGGATCAAATACTTATTTCACTGAATAAAATGCAAATCAATGTATAACTTTTTTGAAATGCGTTTTTCTGGATATTTTTGTTATTCTGTCTCTCATTGTTAAAATAAACCGATCATTAAAATTAAAGACTGATCATTTCTTTGGCAGTGGGCAAATGTACAAAATCAGCAGGAGATCAAATACTTTTTCCCCTCACTGTAATCGATATACAATTTGGAAATTAACTGCTGAATGACCGTCTGCCGTGGTTTTACTGCGGCAATGTGGCTCGTTCCCGCGAATCACTGTCATTGTACATTGGAACAAACTGTTGTGGGCGCCGGAGACGCACGCACTGCCATTGGCCTGCGGAGTAGCCAATCAGTGGGTAGGGCGGACTCGATGTCCGCCGGCCACCCGCGATCGTTCCCCACAGTGAAAGAACAGGGATCTGCCTGTGTAAAACAGGCAGATCTCCGTTCTGACAGGGGAGATCACACAGATCCTGTCTTTCTGCTAAGCAGGAAGACGGATCTATGAGTTTCCCCACTTACACAGCTCCCCATACAGTTAGAAACGCCTCCCAGGGAACACATTTAACCCTTTGATCGCCCCCCTAGTGTCAACCCCTTCTCTGCCAGTGTCATTTGTACAGTAATCAGTGCATTTTTATAGCGCTGATCGCTGTATAAATGTCCCAAAAAGGTGTCAAAAGTGTCCGATCTGTCCAACGCAATGCCGCATTCCCCCTAAAAATTGCAGATCACCGCCACTACTAGTAAAAAAATAAATAAATAATAGGAATGCCATAAATCTATCCCCTATTTTGTAGACACTATAACGTTTATGCATACATATCAGATTAAACTGATGAGGAAATTAGTTTTATTACGTTTTTTTTTTTTGGATCTTTATTATAGCAAAAGTAAAAAATATATATATTTATTTTTTTTTAAATTGTCGATCTTTGTTTATTTATAGCATAAAAATAAAAACCACAGGGGTGATCAAATACCACCAAACAAAAGCTCTATTTGTGAGGAAAAAAGGACATCCACTTTGTTTGGGTACAACGTCGCACGACCGCGCTATTGTCAGTTAGGTCAGGCAGGGGGATATCCTTCTTGTCCTTAAAGCGGAGTTCCACTCGTTTTTCTAGTTTATTAAAAGTCAGCAGCTACAAAAAGTGTAGCTGCTGACTTTTAATAAACACTAACTTACCTGTCTCCCGGTCCATGGCTGCGCCCGAAGCCTCGCTCGTCTCCCCCCTCCTCCCTGCGGCACCGGCATTGCAGGTGTGGGCCACGGCCGGGCACGCACTGCGCATGCGCGAGTCACGCTGCACGTTGCCAGTGGCCAGGCAATCTTCTGGGACCTGTGACGTGTCCCGGAAGATTGCCAGGAGGGAAGGGCCGCCTAGGAGGAGAGGAGGAGTCGCCTAGGCGGCCCAGAAGATGACAGAGGAAGAGGGACAGGAAGTCCCTCTGAAAATAGGGTATCCGCTCCCCCCTAAAAAAAAGACATGCCAAATGTGGCATGTAAGGGGGCGAGGAGTGCTTAAAGCGGAAGTTCCACTTTTGGGTGTAACTCCGCTTTAAGTTGACTAATATATGATTTTACATTTTGAACATAGATACACTTTAAGGCCTCATACACACAGGCATATTAAAAAAAATAGGCTTAACGTCGGGCCCGACGTCAGGGAAAAATAGGCATCAAAAACGCAGTTTCGTCTGCGTTTTGCATAGGCGTTAATGAGCGTTAGTGAGCATGGGCGTCAATAGGCGTTCCTCTACTATTTTTTGACCTGAAAACGCCAGCACTAAAAATGACAATTAGCATGGCTATGGCGTTAATGCGTGTTAGTGAGCGGTTTGCCGGCTCAGCGTCAAAAACGTCAAAACGCTACAGGCTTGGAACTAGCTGTCCGTGGGTTCTACTCTCAGCTCACTAACGCCGACGCCATCTATGAATCAAAAATGTCAGCGTTTTTATGGGGCTATTGAATAACATGGAGAGCTGGAAAAAAAAAACGCTAAAAAACGCGGCGCTAAAAAACGTCCGTGTGTATGAGGCCTTAAAATAACAGAGCTGCATTTATTTGTGCCTTTTACTGTCTCTAATGCCTCGTACACACGGGACGACGATCGCATTCAACACGTCGTACTCACGACCGTTGCATGCGGAATCGATCGTTTGTGGGCGCGCTTTCAACAGTCGAACATACGACGGTCGTGCATGGGAGTTGTATGTGCAGACTACAGAACTTGGTCGTACCAACAAGCTCGCATACGATCGTTGTATCGTGTGTAGAGCAGTTGGGTACAACAAATTGTATTGTGCTAAACACGCATGCGCCAAGTCCACTTCAACTAACACGAAATTAGATGAAGGAGCCCAAAGGGTGACGCTACTTCCTCTTTATACGCTCGTTCGCGTCATCACGTTCGGCCGGCCGCAAGTTGTATGTACGACCGTCGGGTGCATGTCAGTATGGTATTTACATTATGCAACATACGATTCAACACGGTCATACGTGCGATCGTCGCCCCGTGTGTACGAGGCTTAAGCTGTTCATTTAGCTGCTTCCCCGGTGCTCAGCTTTAAGCTTTCTCTATTGCCCTGTATGTAATGGCATTTTGATTGTCACAATAATATGATCTATTTTAATGAGAGATTTTTTTATGTATTAACATTTATGCTAACAGATGAATGACCCCATTATAAACATCCTAATCTTCTCCTGCCCAGCAATCCGCCATAAATTCTTGCGCGCTTTGCCAAGTCATTTCCCCAAACAGGGCGAGTTTTCAATATAAATATTTGCATAGCATCAACGCCGTTGTCACCAAGTCAGCCGACTGTCACTTCCCTTTTCTAGCCTGTGAATAGTACTATTGTTAGCTGATCTGCTCAGAACTTTATGACTCCATCGTTTTTTTAAATGCGTGCATTGATGAAAAGATTGAGCACTTCTTTTCAGAGGCGCACGCTCTATAATTCTGTGTTTTGGGTAATTAGTGGATGTTTTCAATATAAATGGGAGGGCGTGGGTCCTTTGACTGTCTCACAAATGTTCCTTTCTCACAAATCTCAATGACTTCTTGGGACAACCAGGTTAGACTGGGCTTTGCTTGTGTTTTATGACAAATGATTGTGCAGCTTGTCACAGTTATCCTTAGAGTAAATGTTAACGCTAACTTGTATCATAAACAATTCCCATTATTAAAACTGAACCACTTGTTTTACCTCTTTGTTGTTCCTGATCCCCTGCAATCTCTTTGCAGGCACTTCCAGTTTTGTAGGCATGCTAACGATGACTAAAGCCTGGTACACACGGTTCGACGGTCGTATACAACAGGTCATACTAACGACCGTCGTATATGTAATCGTTCTTTCGTATGCGCGATTTGAACAGCTGAACATACGACGGTCGTACAAGGGGAGTTGTATGAGCAGACTATAAAACTTGGTCGTACCAACAGGCGGTCATACGACCGTTGTATCGTGTGTACAGAGCAGTTGGTACAACAAGTTGTATTGTGTAAAACACGCATGCTCAGAAGTCAGGAACGCCCGGATGCTAATTACATGCAACTGAACTTTCTTCTGCGGTCGTACGATCGTGTAGTGCAGTCAGTATGCTAGATACAACAGCCAACATACGATTTGAGACGATCGTACGTATGATCGTCATCCCGTGTGTACGAGGCTTTACTGGGGCTCAAGACCCACCTCTCTTTCCCAGTTTTCCAGTCCCAAGCCAGCAACATTTTTTTTTAAAGTTCGCCGGTAATGGCTGCATGACATTTACATAGCTCCCAACTGTCCCTGATTTCAAGGGACTGTCCCTCATTTGGAACAAAGTCCCTCTGTCCCTCTTTCTTCCTCATTTGTCCCTCATTTTGGTCTGATCTATATAATTGTATATAAAATGCACTAGTTATCTATCAAAAAGTGTATCCTAGCACTTAACCTTTCATCCAATTTCTAAATTGCTGCATTTGTAAATGCCAAAAGCCAATATAAAGGAATAGCAGTGGTAAAAAAAAAGCACTTGTGGGTTTAACCAATCATTTTTTGTACAATTCTCCTTTAAGGGGGCGTGGCAGGGGGTGTGTCCTATGCCTACATACTTTTGCTAATAGGTGTCCCTCATTCCCAGCTTAGAAGGTTGGGAGGTATGCATTTGTTAGGGACGGTTTCCCAATGTGGACAACAATGGACTAGGCCAGTGGCCAGCGGCCCCCTCTCCTCACTTGCACCGTCATCGATGCCGGGGACAGGTATGAAGGTGGCGGCCTTACCTTGGGAAATATCCACCAGGCTCTCTAGCAGTGTGGCTGCTTCAGTGCTCCGTGGCGAGGTGGAGGCTGAGCCGGCTGGATACTGTTGCGGCCAATACACGCTCCTGCCGGGCTTCTGACTGGGGTGACTCCAACAGGCGTTGCTTCTCCTCCCAGCCTGCTTCCTGATTGGCCGGGAGGAGAAGCAGGAAGTCATTAGCAAATATTAATTCGCTAATGTCCCACAAGTAGCTGGGCTCGAGGCGCAGTACTCTGCGCCCCAAGCCTACCCTTTTTTTAAGCCAATTAAAGCATCAGGCTTTAATCACGTGCTTAAAAAAAACAAAACATTGAAATCCATGCGTCAGACGTGTAGATGAGGGTCCGGGTGCATGGATTAGGGGGGCAGCGCCCCTGCGCCCCATATGGAGCGGCGGCCACTGAATCACTGGGCCTTGGTAATGTATGCTGATACAGCCACTTGGAGTCTCCATTGCCATCAAGGGAGCTCATCTGGGGACACATATAGTATGTAAACCTTCCCAGATCAACTCTCGTTGAAGGACATAAATCATTTATTGGGGTCTGTTGGATCCAAGACATATCCGATAGCATGCTAGAACACTTATGGAGTGATCTTCTGCCTGACAGTGCTTGCATATTTAGCAGCCCCATAGTGATAGGTGCGTTTTTGTAGTGAATTTTGATAGGAGAGGTAAAATTTAGTCAGGCCTGATAGTAAGTGCAGGCCTGATTGTTTTGATTTTCTGGGCTGGGAGTGGCTCAGGGAGGATTGAGTTGATTCACAGATAAGGTCACCAGTACCTCCCACTTCTTTCTAGAAACTGGCTGAAGGTTTCTAGTCAGAGAGCTGGGAGGGAGGTGTAGCCATCTGGGGTTTTCTGAGGAGCCCTGACCAATCCCCAATATGGATTGGCAGGGGGCAGGCCTCCTTAAATACCCAGGGTCAGCCCAATCTGGGAGCCTCTAATCTGGGGGGAGTGTAGGGGCCTGTAGGCTTGGATGCAGCCAGGAGTTAATTCCTGGAGTAGCACAAGGAAGCAGAAGAGCAGCAGAGTTCTACATTCTCAGAGACTCTTTAAAGGATCCACCAGTTGTCGGTGAGTGACAGACCCTGGGAGCTGGATGAGAAGGCTGAAGCAGGCTGGGGAGGATAGTGGACAGTCTGCGGAGGTCAGAGAAGCCAGTCAGGGAAAGGAGTGTCACTGGAGAGTAAAGCAGGCCAGAGCGGCCTGGAAGAGGATGGGCTGGGAGTTGTAGTCTGTCAATACCCCACTAGCACCAACGTACTTAGCTACACAATGGAGGGCCCGTGGCTTCACAATCGGGAGTCTGTGGCCTTTGCCTGTAATGGGTGGTCCAGAGGTCCTGCTGGCAAAAGTGCAGGCTTCACCATGTGCTAGTTGGGGGTGGAGGAAGAAGTGTCATGGCGGCCTGATAAATTGCCTTTCAAGCCAGGGAACTTAGGAGTGTGCTGGAGTGAAGTAAGGAGAGGAACGGTCAGTGATTGAGCTGGAGGAAGTTGGAGTGTATATACTGCAGCTGTATATAGACGTTCCCGTGATCTAGTTCTTTGGGCATCCCACAGTTAACCCCTCTCCCCATCCAAGTTTAACCCCTAAATAAAACAACGTGCCGGCCTGTTCAGTGACTCCGGGTGTGTGGAAATTGTGTGATTGAGGGCAGTGGGCAGGTGGACCACCACTACCAGCCACCCCTAAGGGGCACATGGCTACACATAGTTCCCGTGGTGGCTACAGGCAGCAGTGCAGGAGGCAGTTCAGGTCAGTTAAGTATACACTGACCAGCACTGCTTTGGCAGAGGGGAACTTAATTCTGCAAAGCTATGACAGGAGTATTGGGGGGAGGCTAATTCCACTGCCCACCAATGCTTTGGGACAGGAGAGAGAGGATAGGAATTAATTCCATTGGCCATCAATGCTATGGGACAGGAAGAAGGGGAGTATAACTCCGCTGACCAGTGTTGTTCCTGGCTACTGCACTCTACGTTTTACACTGCATAGCCCTGACCACTACACTATATGTTGCATGTTATGTAGCCCATATGATTGCATTCTATACATTATGTACATTATGTTGTATGGTATATATTCCTGTCTCTCCATACACTATGTTGTACATTACATACCCCTGACCACTGCCCTGATCTCCCCGTACATCCTCCCCGCCCCCGGTACTGGCCACTATGATTGTTTCTCTTCTCGGCCAATCACACTAATCACAATGGCTGATTGGCGGGAAGGAGAAGCAGGAAGACAATAGCGAATATTAATTTGCTATTGTCACACAACTGGGTGGGATCGGGGCCCTGAGCCCACCCTTTTTTGAAGCCAATTAGAGCCACAGGCTCTAATCATGTGCTTGGGAAATAAAAAAAAAAAAACATAGGAATTTATGTGTCCGGTGCCCTGCAAGCAGATTAGGGGCTGGACGAATGGGGGCGGCGCCCCTGCGCCCCGTATGGAGCGGCCGCCACTGATTGGTATGGGTTAGAATTAATGGTGGTTTGAGAATAAATGAACACACAGAAGGTAGCCCGCTAGACAGTATAATCACTATGCCAAGGTAACTTAGAATAGAGTTCTGTACCACTAGACTGGGAACATAGGCGTGCGCACATAGGGTGGCAGGTGTGCCTGGGCACACCCTTATCACTCTGTACTGTGCAGATTCCCCCCCGGTGCCTGGCTGCAGAGAAAGGGACCGGGGAATCTCTGTTCTCAGTCTCTTTCTCTGTTTAGACCTCTGATATTTCACCAAAGCCCCCCAGCTGGGCTCCTAAATAAAATTGTAAAAAAAAAATAATAAAATATAATATTGTAAAAAATAATAAAAAAAAAAACAAAATTGTAAAAAAATTTAAAAATAAAATAAAAATAAACTACTGACACCTATCTCTGCCCTACTGACATATATACACACAGACATGTTTGTTTGAGCTTTGTGGTGCACACCCTAATGCAATAGCACACCTATGACTGCGAATAACTCATAAATCAGCAATAAACAGTGCATATAAAACTCATCAGGAGTTCTAGTCCTTCTCCCACTTTATTTAAAGCCAGAATGAAAAGGTTTTGGCTTGACATTTACTTTAATAAGAGCTTCAGATTTAAAATGACTTTTTGAAATGACATTAACCACTTCAGCCCCGGAAGGATTTCCCTGGTTAGGACCAGAGCACTTTCTGCGATTCAGCACTGTGTCGCTTTAACTGACAATTGCGCGGTTGTGCGCCGTTGTACCCAAACGAAATTTGCGTCCTTTTTTCCCCACAAATAGAGCTTTCTTTTGGTGGCATTTGATCACCGCTGCGATTTTTATCGGGCCTGCGATATCGCAGCGGACATGTCGGACATTTTTTACACTTTTTTGGGACCAATGACATTTATTCAGCGATCAGAAATTTAAATGTCCACTGATTACTGTATAAATGTCATTGGCAGTGAAGGGGTTAACCTGCAGGGGGTGATCTAGGGGTTAACTGTGTTCCCTAGGCGTGTTCTAACTGTGGGGGGGGGGGGGGCTGGGCTACCATGGGCATAAGAGATCTAACTGATCCCAGTGACAGAGCGGGTAACCGCCGTGTTTACATATGGTATATGTACCATATACTGTAGCTTTACATATACTGTAGCTTTACATATACTGTAGCTTTACATATACTGTAGTTTGAATCGAGTCAATATTACAGTGGTATAAAAAAAGTATTTAGTCAGCCACCAATTGTGCACGTTCTCCCACTTAAAAAGATGAGAGAGGCCTGTAATTTTCATCATAGGGACACTTCAACTATGAGAGACAGAATGAGAAAAAAAATCCAGGAAATCACATTGTCTGTCTGATTTTTAAAGAATTTATTTACAAATTATGGTGGAAAATAAGTATTTGGTCAATAACAAAAGTTCATCTCAATACTTTGTTATAAACCCTTTGTTGGCAATGACAGAGGTCGAACGTTTTCTGTTAGTCTCCACAAGGTTTTTACACACTGTTGCTGGTAGTTTGGCCCATTCCTCCATGCAGATCTCCTCTAGAGCAGTGATGTTTTGGGGCTGTCGCTGGGCAACACGGATTTTCAACTCCCTCCAAAGATTTTCTATGGGGTTGAGATCTGGAGACCGGCTAGGCCACTGCAGGACCTTGAAATGCTTCTTACGAAGTCACTCCTTCATTGCCCGGGTGGTGTGTTTGGGATCATTGTCATGCTGAAAGACGCAGCCATGTTTCATCTTCAATGCCCTTGCTAATGGAAGGAGGTTTTTACTCAAAATCTCACGATACATGGACCTATTCATTATTTCCTTTACACGGATCAGTCGTCCTGGTCCCTTTGCAGAAAAACAGCCCCAAAGCATGATGTTTCCACCCCCATGCTTCACAGTAGGTATGGTGTTCTTTGGATGCAACTCAGCATTCTTTCTCCTCCAAACACGACAAGTTGAGTTTTTACCAAAAAGTTCTATTTTGGTTTCATCTGACCATATGACATTCTCCCAATCCTCTTCTGGATCATCCAAATGCTCTCTAGCAAACTTCAGACGGGCCCGGACATGTACTGGCTTAAGCAGGGGGACACATCTGGCACTGCAGGATTTGAATCCCTGGCGGCGTAGTGTGTTACTGATGGTAGCCTTTGTTACTTTGGTCCCAGCTCTCTGCAGGTCATTCACTAGGTCCCCCCGTGGTTCTGGGATTTTTGCTCACCGTTCTTGTGATCATTTTGACCCCACGGGGTGAGATCTTGCATGGAGCCCCAGCTTGAGGGAGATTATCAGTGGTCTTGTATGTCTTCCATTTTCTAATAATTGCTCCCACAGTTGATTTCTTCACACCAAGCTGCTTACCTATTGCAGATTCAGTCTTCCCAGCCTGGTGCAGGTCTACAATTTTGTTTCTGGTGTCCTATGACAGCTCTTTGGTCTTGGCCATAGTGGAGTTTGGAGTCTGACTGTTTGAGGTTGTGAACAGGTTGTGTCTTTTATACTGATAATGAGTTCAAACAGCTGCCATTAATACAGAGTGGAGGACGATCGCATACAACAGGTCGTACTAACGACCGTTGTATGCGATATTGATCGTTCGTATGCGCGATTTGAACAGTCGAACATACGACGGTCGTACAAGGGGAGTTGTATGAGCAGACTAGAAAACTTGGTCGTACCAACAAGCTCTCATACGACCGTTGTATCGTGTGTACAGAGCAGTGGTGAGAACAGGTCGCTCATACCCCTGTTGAAGTCCTGGCGGACGAAACGCGTCGGGTGAGGCAGGCCTGTTCGTCTAGCACCACGCTGTTCTTTTATCTGATTGGAATTCCATATCGCTGGTCTATTATTTTTATCAAGTGTGATTCTTTTTAATAAATATATACTGGTCAACAGTACTTCACTATCTATATATCACGTGGTTCTGGAAGGTGGTTCATTATCCAGGATGTGCTTGAGGTCCATCGGATACGTCTCTAGTGATTACACGTTTTCATGCGTACACATTCCTTACTGTTGGTAAAAGTACCTTATATAATTGGTGAAGGTGCACAGTGCATGCTGGTGCATTACTACTTACTGGAATCATCATCCACATCTTCCTGAGTGGTGGAGGACTTTTTGTGTGAACTTTACATGTTATTTTGCCATCTATTTTTCATCTGTTTTAATATATTTTTTGATTTATGGACATTGACACTGAGGTTGGCATAATCACGGTGGACACTTTGAATGTATCAGCGCTGCACTTTTAATTTATTGGTACAACAAAGTTGTATTGTGCAAAACACGCATGCTCCAAAGTCAGGAACGGCCGGATGCTAATTACATGCACCTGAACGTTCTTCTGCGGTCGTACGATCGTGTAGTGCAGTCAGTATGCTACATACAACAGCCAACATATGATTTGACACAATCTTACGTGCGATCGTCGTCCCGTGTGTACGGGGCTTTAACCACTTCCCGACCAGCGCCGTAAATAGGCGGCGGTCGGGTTTGAGCGGCTCTCCCTGCACCTGCAGGCTATATCCCGGTATCATTTTTTAGAGCTGGCGGTCGGCTATCCATGGGTAATGACCGATCCGGCTCGGGAGCCGATCGGTCGTTACCCCAGTGGGCGGGAGGGGAATTCCCCCCCCCCCGCCGCCTTCCGCCACTCTTCTCCGGCCTCCCGTCCCACCGGGAGACCGGAGCGACGATCCAGCGCGTCCGCCGGCTGGAAGGAGACCTGACAGAAGCCGTAATCGGCTCCAATCGGGTCTCCTTCAGCAAATTCCGGAAGCGACGTCACAACGTCACTTCCGGTTTACACGGCGGCTAACGGCGCCAATTTTAAAAAAATGACAGTATTCAGAATCGCCGTTTTTGGCAATCTGAATACTGTGAAGTGCAAAGGAGGGATGGGGGGGGTCTTTTGGACTCCCCCGGCCCTCCAAAAAGAGTACCTGTCACCATATATTACTATCACAAGGGATGTTTACATTCCTTGTGATAGCAATAAAAGTGATCAGATTTTTTTTTTTTTTAAAGGAACAGTGCTAAAAATAAATAAATAAATAAAATTAAAAAAAAAAAAAAAGATTTTTAAATCACCACCGTCCCCGCGAGCTCGCGCAGCAAAGAAAACGCATACGTAAGTCGCGCCCACATATGAAAACCATGTTCAAACTACACATGTGAGGTATCGCCACGATCACCAGAGTGTGAGCAGTAATTCCAGCAAAAGACCTCCTCTGTAACTCTAACCTGGTAACCGTTAAAAAATTTTAAAGCGTCGCCTATGGAGCTTTTTAACCACTTCAATACCGGGCACTTAGAACACTTCCTGCCCAGACCAATTTTCAGCTTTCAGTGCTGTTGCGATTCGAATGAGAACTGCGCGGTCGTGCGACACTGTACCCAAACAAAGTTTTTATCATTTTGTTCCCACAAATAGAGCTTTCTTTTGGTGGTATTTGATCGCCTCTGCGTCATTTCTGATCGCCGCTATAAACAAAAAAAGACTGAAAATTTTGAAAAAAAAAACATTTTTCTTTGTTTCTGTCACAAAAATTTGTATAAAGTACATTTTCTCCTTCACTGATGGGCACTTATGTGGCTACACTGATGGGCACTGATGAGGCTACACTGACGGGCACTGATGAGGCAGTACAGATTGGCACTGATAAGGTGGCACTGATAAGGTTGCGCTGATGATTGGGCACAAATACAGCACTGATGGGCGGCACTGACAAGCAACACTGACGGGCACTGATACGTGGCACTGATATGCGGCACTGATGGACACTCATAGGCGGCACTGATAAGTGGCACTGGGCACTGATAGGTGGCACTTTTAGGTGGCACAGGTGGGCACTTTTAGGTGGCACAGGTAGGCACTTTTAGATGGCACAGGTGGGCAATGATAGGTGACACAGGTGGGCACTGATAGGTGGCACAGGTGGGCACTTATAGGTGGCAGTGGTGGGCACAGATGCAACAAGCACTGTTAGGGATGGCACTGGCAGGCATCATACATGGGCACAGTGCCATCCCTACAGTGCACAATAATGCCCTTACCTGGTGGTCTAGTGGGGGCTCCCTGGTGGTCCTGGGCGGCCTCTGTGGTCCTTCCCTGGTGGTCCTAGGCGGCCTCT
>BLSH010239872.1:307122-322360 GCA_018402905.1 Glandirana rugosa
TGCTACATTTGTCCTTCTCGACAAATAGTCGAAAAGGAGATCAGCACAGACGTCTGCGTTCATCACCTCTTGGCTAGCTGCCGATCAGCCTCAGAACCTGTGTAATTCATATGTGTTCGGGTTTAAAGGGATGAGGTGGCAACCCTACCCCCCCGTCAGGAGAGCCGTCGATCGGTTCTCCACTACTTGCGTCTGCAGACACGACTAGAGGAAAAGCTGATAAACAGCTCTTCCTGTTTACATCGTGATCAGCCGTGATTGGTCACGGCCGATCAGGTGATAAAGAGCTTCCGATGGAAGCTTTATACGGAGATCGGTAATGCGGTGGGTCACAGTGACCCAGCGCACCACCGATCGCAGCGCGATCATGGGTTATCCTGGGACAGGGCCTCTGTGAACATTGGTGATTCTGTTCCTGGGAAATTATCCAGTAATTTAATCAAAGTCATTAGGAGCAGAAGAACTACTGCAACCAGCATATAACATTAACCATAAATATATAGATGCACACCAGGAAGGAGATAATACAAGCTTTATTTACGAAAAGATCAATAATACAAAATAGGTCCAATGTACAAAGAGGTATTATCAGCAATGGGGCTGGTAAGAGTCCTGGTGGAATTGTGCACATTTAGAGATGTATCATCCATGTGTGCTGGGTGTTCACTGCGTACAGGCCCTCAAGGGGGGGCCCACTGTGGCACACCTTGCACACATGGATGGTCCCCTGGTTCACAGCCACAGATGATCCCCGGCTGTTCCCTGTGTCCTCTTCCTCCAGCCCACCTCAGCATCCTCCTCCTCTGCCCCCTGTGTGCTCCTCCGGCCCCCTGTCCTCCTTCTCCAGCCCCCTCAATGTCCTCCTTCTCCGGCCCCCTGTCCTCCTTCTCCAGCCCCCTCCATTTCCTCCTCCTCCTCCTCCGCCCTATGTGCTCCTCGGACTCCCTGTCCCCCTCTTCCTGCCACTCATGCAGCTCCCTTTCCTCCTCCGGCCCCACCATGTCCTCCTCCTCCACCCCTGATATCTCACCAAAACCCCCCAACAGAGCTGAAAAAAATGCAATAAATATTAAAAAATAAAATTGGAAAAAAACTATAAAAAATAAAATTGGAAAAAAATATATAAAATAAAAAACTACTGACACCACTCCCCTCCTGCCCCAACTCCCTCACCCCAAAAAGCATTGTGAATAAAAATTAAAAACAAATTAAATTGTAATAAAATAAATACGTAAAAATAACAAAATACTACCATCCACTGCCCTAATGACACTGTCCAATGCCCTACTGACACCGTCCACTGCCACACACCCCACCCCCAATCATTGTGTAAAATAAAATAAAAAATACAAATATAAATTGTAAAAAATAATTATATATAATTGAAAAGAAAAAAAATGCTGTCCATTCTCTACTGACACCATCCACTGCCCTACTGACACCATCCACTGGTCCCCAAAAAGCATTTTGAAAAAATGAAAAAAAAATTACTAAAAAATTAAATTGTAAAAAAAATAATACAAAAAATAAAAATAAAATAAAGAACTACTGACACCGTCCACTGCCCTACTGACAGCATCCTGCACATACTATCCACCGCTGTACACTCCACACTCCTCATCTGCACATACTACCCACCTCCATACACTCCATATCCCTCTACCTGCACATACTACCCACCGCCATACACTCCACACTCCTCTCCTGCACATACTACCCACCTCCGTGCACTCCGCACTTCTCTCCTGCACATACTACCCACCTTCATACACTCCGCACTTCTCTCTTGCACACACTACCCACCTACATACACTCCGCACATCTCTCCTACACATACTACTCACCTTCATACTAGGGTTGCCACCTTTTCTTCAAGTCAAACCCGAACACTTTAGCGGTGCACAGCAATTTTTTTTTTATAGTATAAACTATACATATATTTTGCTATTAAATAACATTTCTAATAATATGGAGTTAATAACAGGCATCCACCTTTACATCACACAGAGTCCACAAAGTTCCCCTTTTACATCTGAATCCACAGAGTTCCCTTTCACTGTAAGGGGGGACTCTGCAGACTCTGATGTAAGGGAGAACTCTGGGTACTCTAACATAAGGTATGCTCTGGGAACCCTGATTTAAGGGGGAACACTGGGAACTCTGATGTACCAAGAGGACTCTGATGTAAGGGGGAACATTGTGGCCTCTGGTGTAAAGGGGAGCTCTGATGTAAGGGGTGCACTGAGAACCCTGATTTAGCTTAGTGTACTCACTCAGAGGCAGGAGAGAGAAGGGGGGAGACTTTAGTCACAGACAGGGATGGATGGGGAGCTAACTCACCCCTTGACAGTCAGCACCTCTCATCCAGATGTATCTGAGGGCTGCTGGACTTCAAATTTCCAGACCTTATTTTCCTTTTCTGAGGCACAGCCCTAGGGCTTGGAGTGTGGGCAGACATAGAGGGGTAGGGGCAGGAGGAAGAGGTGCAGATCTCCTCTCCCGTCTGTGTGTGTGGTTGGGGGGGGGGGGTGTTAGTGCTGGGTTTGGGAAGTGTGAAAGAGAATGTAACTCTCATGTAACCTCTCAGCTTAGACAACTGCAGCCAGCAACCCTGTTGGGAAGCCATAGTCCAGTCTAAATAATGTGTCCGGGTTTCAGGCAGTCTGAAACCTGGACGCATGAGTCCAAACCCGAACTGTCCGGGTGAATCCCGGACAGGTGGCAACCCTAGTGTGTATATGTATGGTATGCATGTAAGATAAGCACCTTAGATTGTCAGCTCCCTGACAGTAGGGAATGATGTTACCGTGCATTATGTAATACGCTGCACAAATTGTGAGCAGCACTATATAAATACCTGCAAAAAATATATTTTACAGCCCTTTCTTTTTTTAGCTTCATATCTCAGCTTGCTAGATGCTTCTCTAGTGTGCAGTTTGCTCTTCTCAACTGTTGTATTGACAGAGCATTTGAGGATGAGATTGCATTGGTTTTCTCTTATTGTATCAGGTGATTACATTACATTGTGTGCACGGGTTGGCTTCATGGACATACTATTAACACAAAATGTTTCCTTGCTATTGTTATACAAGAAATAAAGGCCTGGCAATATATGAAAGAAACTAAAGTTGTCCAAATACACCTTCTCACATTAGGTGCCAGTGCCATACTGCCTCCTACTGGATGAAATAAGAAGGGGCATGCTTTGTTTTCATTATTGCAAATAATTTATTTATCAAAAACAAACAGAATTACTACACAAAATCCACAGATTCCAAAGCTGCCCATACACTATACAGTCTGAAAGTACAATCTCCTTAGATCTACTTACAGCTATGTGATGTAAGGTGTGCAATTCGATAAAATTACATTTAAGTCCCGGTTCACACCACTGTGATTTGATTATGAAAAAGGTTCCCGCACTACTTTTCGATGATTTAATTGCAACTTGGATAGACTTCTGTTAAATGAAGTCGAAAGCCGCAATGAAATCGTCAGTGCAAACCGCAATGCCGTGCGGCTTTGAAATTAGTGATGAAGTAGCGTGATTTCAAAACCGCACCGTTGTGAACCGGGACTGAAGGTTTGCCCTCATCAGTGGCGGCTGGTGGCGTATTTTTGGGGTGGCGGCAAACAATGCACCCACAGCCAGCCCCCCGGTTGGTCAGGTCACCCGCTCGGCCACCAGCCCCGCACTTACCCCATTTTGGTCGTGGGCAGTGCCCCTGCATCTCATCCTCCTCTGCATCATGGTGGCTTCCTCCTCCTCCTCCTCCTAGGTGGCCAATAGGATCGCTTCTCCTCTCGGCCGTGTGTCTCATGACCCGCGTCCGGATTGGCTGGGAGGAAAAACAGGAAGACATTAGCAAATATTACTAATATCACTAATGTCACACAACTGGGTGGGCTCCGGGCGTAGTGCTCTGCACCCCGAGCCCACCCTTTTATGAAGCCAATTAGAGCCTCAGGCTCTAATCATGTGCTCCTAAAAAAAAAAAAACACCATTGGAATGCATGCGTCCGGTGCCCCTGCATGTAGATAAGGGGCTGGGCGCATGGATTAGGGGGCAGCGCCCCTGCGCCCTGTATGGACTGGCTGCCACTAGTCCTCATATTACAAAGTTTTGGTAAACCTAAATGAGATTGCACAGGAATTGTAGAATCAAATGGCAGTGTGTTTGACTACACTTTGTTTCTTGCTATGAGAACTTACATACCTTAGCTCATCCCATAGTACAAATATCATTTTACACACTAGTGGTCCAGTAACCCCTGACCACTCCTCCCATGCCTACTTGCACAGGGCTCACCCGCATTGTGCTGGTACGTCGCTGCCTGTTCCCGGGTTTCCAGTGATTGTACACAGCGGGAGTTTGTCAGCAGGTCCCGGCCAATAATTCATGGCTGGGACCTGCTGATCAGCTGTGTCCAATCACAGCCCAGAGCCCTATGTTGGCAATCAACACAGGGCTCTGTACAGATGGAACCGCAAAGCAATCGCTGTATTAGTGTCACTGGCGATGGCAGTTCCCACTCAGTGTCAGTTAATGTCAGATGTTCCGCCGCACTTTTGAAGTCCCATCATAAGTCACTGATCACCATCATTAGTAGTATAAAATAAAATTCCACTATACAGTATATATCCCATAGTTTGTAGACGCTATAACTTTCACACAAACCAATCAATATGCGCTTATTGGGATTTTTTTATTTACTACATTTTTTTTTTACTAAACACATGTAGCAGAATACATTTTGGCCTAAATTTATGAATAAACTTGATTTTTTTATATATATATTTTTTGGATATGTTTTATTGCAGAAAGTAAAAAATATTGGGGGGGTTCAAAATGTTGGTCTTTTTTGTTTATATAATAAAAGATAAAAAACCCAGTGATGATCAAATAACACCAAAAGAAAGATCTGTTTCTGTGAAAAGATTGATACAAACTTTGTTTGGGTGCAGTGCTGCATGTCGGCGCAACCACCAGTTAATGTAGCGCAGTGCTAAATAGCAAAAAATGGCCTGGTCATGAAGGAGGTAAAATCTTCCGGAGCTGAGGTGGATACATTTCATCAGAGCATTTATAGAAAATTATTTTTCTAGGCTTTTTATCTTTAATTTTTACCTGTTGATCCTGCAAATAACAAACTTCCTGTCCTAGGATGGCTACATTCACTCCTCCACTGTATCTATGGAGAGAGCCATGGTTGTCACCAATGGCTGAACTTTAAACCCTTAGCGACCGCCCAACCAGTACGAAATCTGACACTTTTGGGTGTGGGGCGTGCGTGCGCCACCAGCGACCCGTTCCCACTGTGATTGGACACTGCAGGAGCCAATCAGCGGGTCCAGCGGACTCGATGTCCTCCAGGACCCGCAGATCATTCAGGAGAAAGGTAGAATGGCGGTGTGCCGATATAAACATGGCAGATCGCCTTTCTGTGAGAGGGGGATGTGCTGATCCTGTGTTCCTGCTAAGCAACAACACGGATCTTTACCTTCCCCCAGTCAAAGCACCTCCCCCACAGTTCGCAATCACTCCTAGGGAACATATTAACCCTTTAATCACCCCAGATGTTAACCCCTTTCAAGCCAGTGTCATTAGTACGGTGACAGTGCACATTTTTAGCACCGATCACTGGTCTCCAAAAAGTGTCAAAAGCAGTGGCGGTCGCTCCATAAGAGGCACAGGGGCGCCGCCCCCCCATCCATGCGTCCAGTCCCCTAATCTACATGCAGGGCGCCAGACGCATGGATTCCAATGGAAGGGGTGTTTTTTTAAGCAGGTGATTAGAGCCAAAGGCTCTAATAGGATTCAAAAAAGGGTGGGATTGGGGCGCAGAGCATTGCGCCCCGAGCCCACCCAGTTGTGTGACAAAAGAGAATGATTATTCGCTATTGCCACACTGATCCTCCTCCCGGTCAATCAGGAGGCCCCTATTGGCCAAGGAGTCTTAGGATTGGGTGATTGAAGCCGTTCGTCTCTCGGGGGGGGCTGGGGGAATGTTAGTTTGTGCCCCCCCCCCTGAAATTTTGAGCACCAGCCGCCACTGGTCAAAAGTGTCAGTTAGTGTCCGATTTGACCGCCGCAATATCACAGTCCCTCTATAAGTTGATCGCCGCCATAACTAGTAAAAAATAAAAATAGAAAATAAATTTATGTCATTGTTTGTAGACGCTTTTGCGCAAACCAATCAATACGCTTATTGTGATTTTTTTTTTTTACTAAAAATATGTAGCAGAATACATATTGGCCTAAATCAGTGGTTCTCAACTCCGGTCCTCGGGTCTCACTAACAGGCCAGGTTTGCAGGATAACTGAAATGCATCACAGGTGATATAATTTGCTGCTCAGTGATTGCAGTATTCTAGTCTGCATCTCCCCAAGGTAATACTTAAAATCTGGCCTGTTGGTGGGTCCCGAGGACCGGAGTTGAGAACCACTGGCCTAAATTGATGAATAAATTCGATTTTTTTACATTTTTTTATTGGGTATATTTTATAGCAGAAAGAAAAAAATATTGTTTTTTTTTTTTTTTTTTTAATTGACTGCCTTTTTTGTTTATAGTGCTAAAAATAAAAACTGCAGAGGGGATCAAATACCACCAAAAGAAAGCTCTATTTGTGGGGAAAAAAGGACGTCAATTTTATTTGGGTACAGGGTCGCACGACCGCGCAATTGTCAGCGACGTAGTGCCGTATCGCAAAAAATAGCCTGCTCATGAAGGGGCGTAAACCTTCCGGAGCTGAAGTGGTTAAACATACCTCCCTCTCTTCATTTCCTTTACATGAGGGGTTGGTGGTGGTGTTTATTTAGATTACAAGGGTACAGCATTTCTGACAAGATCAATAGGTATTTTCTGTACTTGCTGAAACTGTTCTTATCCTGACAAATGAAAACAAATGCAGCCGTCACATCTATGGACTATCCAAATACCTGGGGTTTACCCCTTTTTAAATGTTCATATCCCCCTGACTCATCCAGATTTAGGGATGTCAGCCTGTAGCCTTACCATACTTGAAATACAACAAAGGAAGGTGCAAGAAGTGGTAATCTATGGGCTAAGCACAGTATGGGTTATAATGATCTTTATTACACCTTCACTATAAAATACAAAAAGGAACCCCTTTACTAAAATAGAACTTTGGTTGTCATGAATGTCTATTGGTCCCGACCACAATGCCCGTTTATATTGAAGCTGCACCATAACCTGATGTCCACTGCTGGATTAAAATGTTGCACAGTGTTGTCAGACCCTACGTATCACTTGGATTTCCAGACACTAATACAGCCCAGTTATATGTAGGTGACAAAGTTACCAATGGCATAGACGAAACGCGTTAGATTATTCCCCCATTGATTCTGGATTTCACTTAAAGTGTTACTGAACCCGGGAGCCTGCAGTCACTATATCTGGTCTCCCACAGTTCACAGAACATGGAAAGCAATTATTTTAGTAAATATAAACTGTTAAATACCTTTTCTCATCAGCAGTATATAGCAGTCTTATGATTTCTATCAGTGTCTGGTTAAAGCTTGTAGGAGTTTTCATTCTCCTCTTACTGTCCTATGAGGCTGGCCCTCTGTCTGAACAGTGCTGATTGGCCCTGTGCTGATCACATGCACTCTCCCAAGAAAAAAAAAACTCTCTAGCAATACACACCAAACTGAGCATGTGCAGAGTGACTCCAAAGGTTCTGTCTTATCTAGGGTGACCAGAGGTCCCCAGTTTCCGGGGACAGTCCCCGGACTGAGGACACTGTCCCCGGACCAAGTCTGTCCCTGGTTATGTCCCCGGATTCAGGGGCAGCACCGATACCCATTGCTGACAGCCTAGCAGGACCTTGGGAAAACAGGTGTATAGGCACTGCAACCTTCCCACATAAAGGCTCCGCCCGGTGCTCAGACCTCAAGCCTGCTGACCCCTCCTCCATACCAGAGTAAGGAAAGGGATGGTCGGCACTCAGGATGACATCCAAAATATTACTTCTTTATTAAATACATGTACAAAGCTGTAATACAGCCTACGCGTTTCAGACGTTAGTCCTTAGTCATGACTCCTGCAGCGGTGTGAACATCCATCCAGCACAGCTAGGGATTGGTAGGCAAGCCGGGGGCGTACAACCGCCATTGACAGTGGGAGTGGAGCTGTCAAAATCAAAGCTCTAATGTCGAGGATGGGCGGGGCCGATATGCTTCTAAAATAGTTTACCATGTGCCAATGAAAAAAAAAATATGTCCCTGGATTCCATTTTAAAAATCTGGTCACCTTAGTTTTATCAGCAGATAGATTGGGGACAGTGGAAGAAGGGGAGGATCAGAGAAGACAGGATAAAACAGCCTTTTTACACAATACAGAGGATTAACCCCTTAGGTCCCACGGTGAGTATAACAAGCATGCTTTACTGCATATACAGACTGATTTTACTGTTGTGGGTTTAGTAACACTTTAACACCACAGTCGGCCTTCATGAGGGATGCCAGCTTCATGCCGGATTACGGCAACTTTATCTACTGCTTCATCCAACACTGATGACCTGTATGCAACATGACTATAACTGGAGGGGTGTTAGGCCAATATATGTTGCCCAGGGCTGGATTAAAGTAGGGGCTATTGGAGGTGCAGCTCCAGGCCCCTACCTTAATATAGGCCCAGCCACCCAAAAAGAACAGGCTGCTCTTGGAAAGCAATGGGCCAGTGGGGAGGGATCTCCCCTAATGGGTCCTGCATTCCACATGCACCATCTGGGCAGGGTGGTGGGATTGATAATGGGCGCCACATGAACCGTCTTAACGGAAGCCTGGGGCACGCCAATGCAGGGCTCTTACAGAAGTCTGGGGCTTCCATAGTGTTACTTTTTCAGGTCAGTGTGCACTCCGATGCACAGCCCATATGGAAACCTGGCAAATCAAATGGCAGGCTTCCCTAGTGTTATGTCTGTGCAGCTGCGCCCTTTTGACCTTGCATACCAGCACAGGCTCTTGGAAACGCAAAAGGGTGTCCAGTAAAAGGTCCAACCTAAATCCTCAGCACCAAGCACAAGATGCTCTTAATCCGGCTCTGATGTTGCCAATCCAAAAGCATTCAGCCCGCGCTAATGCCCGGTACACACGATGAGATTACCAGACGAATGATCGTCCGTTTTTTTTTTTGCATTCTAATCTCAGATCGAATCGGAAGAGTTTAGGAAAATTCTCGTACGATAGAATAAAAAATCAGAAGCGATGTGGTGTGTTGCAGTGTATTTGTATTGCATTTTCGAATGACAGCTGTACTGATTAAACGAAAATCATACGATCGGGCGCCGTGCGAGAACATTTTTCCTACATGTCCGATCGTGTCCGGATGGATAACATAGCTCCCAACTGTCCCGGATTTCGAGGGACTGTCCCTGATTGGGAACAAAGTCCCTTTGTCTCTCATTGCTCCTCATTTTGGTCTGATGTATATTCCTATACAGGGCTGTTTTTCTCAGAGAATAGGTACAGGAACTCCTCCCTTCTGAATCACCCTTTGTCTCTGCCCCCTACCTCTGAGGGTTCGGGGTCCGGGGTAACGTTCGGGCAACGTTCAGTGCCAAACCCGGACTTTTTCCCAAAGTTTGTTCGGACCCTCCGAACCCGAACGTCCAGCTGTTCACTCAACTCTAATCGCGATCTAAACACCACAAGCTGCCTACTTGTGTATTCTTCTTTTTGCTAAGGCTTCATGCACACAGGAGTAACATTTTACACCAAAAGTTTACAGCCAGATCCTGAATAAAAGGTGATCCATAGCGCATCTCATATGGACATGCATGCGTCTGTATGATGTGAGATGCATACAAAGTGCAAACTCATTCATTCTGTTTGTATGCATTTTTCTGCACTGTACTGGAGCTCACCTGAAGATTCTGTCCCTCTCTGCTAGGCAGTTCCTCTGCACTGCATAGGACAGGGGTCTCCAACCTTCTCCACACAAGGGCCACAACATATATTTTCTTTATATATATTCTATATAAAATTATGGGGCTATAAAAATCCCCATCAGAGTCCCTCCATACATCAAAGCCCCCTTATATCAGGATCCCTATTAGAATCGCCCTTACATCTGAGTTTACATCAAAGTCTCTCTTACATCAGAGTCCTCCTTACATCAGTGTCCTCATCAGAGCCCCCTTCCCCTAAATCAGAGTCCTGGAACATCAAAGTCGCATCAGGGTCCCCCTTTATATTAGGGTCCCCATTAGAATCCCAGAATTCCCCCTTACATCTAGGTCCCTATCAGAGTTGCCCTTCCATCAGAGTTCCATCAAAGTCCCCACTTGCATCAGAGTCCCCCCTTACATCTGTGTCCCCATCAGAGTCCCAAAGACAAGGTATGACCGCTCCAAGTGAGAGCCTTGATTACCTCACTCCCAAGGTGCAAGTCCGGTCCGTGAACCGCTAGACGAATCAAATCTAAAGAAAGTGTAGACAGCACTCCAGGTGTGAGGCTTGATATCCACTCCAGATTAACGCGTTTCACAAAATAGTATTCGCTTAGTCATAATTCTTATGACTAAGCGAATACTATTTAGTGAAATGCGTTAATCTCTTGTTATTTCTGTTTATTCTCTGTTGTTCACGGACTCACGTTAGCATGTATTTTACTTTGCAGTATCTTTTGCAATACAGTGGGTTTTAAGCCTCACACCTGGAGTGCTGTCTACACTCTCTTTGGATTTGACCCATCAGAGTCCCCCTTTCATCAATGGCCCCACGTAGACCATAGGCAGCCTCTGTAGACCTTAATCCTCAATGTGTGCACATTGAGGATACAGCACTAACCCTAGCTGGGGGGCCGGATAAAATCGTGAAGCAGGCTGAATCTGACCCCCAGCATAGAAGATAATGAAATATCACTTTTTGCCTTGTGTTGTAAAAAAAAAAAATATGACCATTGCCAGTCAACTAACAATACTAAACGCTACCATAAAACATGGTCTCCTTGGTTTGTGTTTAAATCCTCCCAAGCAGGGCAGCTATCAGAAATTTTGGGGCCCCTTACACAGCATTAGACCTGGCCCCCCCGGTCTGCCCCCCCCCCCCGTCTGACCACCAACATTCCCCAGGGCCCACCCACTGGCTAATCCCACCAAATCCGCCGACTGGTCAGGGGTGTACACATGTTGCAGCCGCAGTAGGAATTATACACCCTGTCACACTTACCAGGTGTAGCCTGCCAAGCATGACCCATTCAAGTGAATGGGGCCGCTCTGCAAACACCCGGCAACTGTGTGCAATGCATGCTATTGTGGGATCCAAGGGGTTAAAGCAGGTGGTGAAAAGGTGATAAAATGCCTCCTCACTGCCTGCTATAGCCCCTTGGTCACTGCACAAGGTTGCTATATTTCTTTTAAGTGTGACAGGATGTACAATTCCTGTTGCAATATGTGTAGTGGGGTGCAGTTGCGGGGTTGTAAAAACAGGGCTTACCTATGGGGATTTTTACCTCCCCAAAACTGCAAATGTAAACAAGTTCTTAGTGACCTGAGCCCCCTATCATAGTTGCCTTTTAGGGGATGTCATGGGAGAAGAACAGAGAGGGACGCTGTACAACAAGGACAGAGAGGGATGCTGGGGACAGAAAGGGACGCAGTACGACGAGGACAGAGAGGGTAGCTGGGGACAGAAAGGGACGCAGTGTGACGAGGACAGAGAGGGATGCTGGGGACAGAGAGGGACACAGAGTGACGAGGATAGAGAGGGAGGCCAGGGACAGAGAGGGATGCTGGGGACAGAAAGAGACACAGTGTGACGAGGACAGAGAGGGATGCTGGGGATAGAGAGGGACACAGAGTGACGAGGACAGAGAGGGATGCTGGGGACAGAGAGACGCAGTGTGACGAGGACAGAGAGGGAGGTCAGGGACAGAGAGGGATGCTGGGGACAGAAAGGGACGCAGTGTGACGAGGACAGAGAGGGATGCTGGGGACAGAGAGGGACGCAGAGTGACGAGGACAGAGAGGGAGGCCAGGGACAGAGAGGGATGCTGGGGACAGAAAGGGACGCAGTACGACGAGGACAGAGAGGGATGCTGGGGACAGAGAGGGACGCAGAGTGACGAGGACAGAGAGGGAGGCCAGGGACAGAGAGGGATGCTGGGGACAGAAAGGGAAGCAGTGTGACGAGGACAGAGAGGGATGCTGAGGACAGAGAGGGACGCAGAGTGACGAGGACAGAGAAGGATGCTGGGGACAGAAAGGGACGCAGTGTGACGAGGACAGAGAGGGATGCTGGGGACAGAGAGGGACACAGAGTGACGAGGACAGAGAGGGAGGCCAGGGACAGAGAGGGATGCTGGGGACAGAAAGGGACGCAGTACGACGAGGACAGAGAGGGATTCTGGGGACAGAGAGGGACGCAGAGTGACGAGGACAGAGAGGGAGGCCAGGGACAGAGAGGGACACTGTGCAGACAGGGACAAAGAAGGACAGAGAGGGACGCTGTGGGGGGCAGGTTAGGACACAGGGGGACACTGTGGGGGGGCTAGGAGAATGTAGGGGGACACCGTGGGTGGGAAAGGAAAGGACACCGTGGGGGGTGGAGGACACGGGGACACCGTGGGTGGGGGAAGGGAGGACACTATGGGGGGTGTAGGACACAGGGAGACACCGTGGGGGGGACCAGGAAAGTATCATAGGGCCTCCTGTGGTCCTGTCAGGCCCCCTACATCTGTACTGGCTGCTGCTCTACCCCCCCCCCCCATGCTGGCGCTGGTGTCCCAAGACTCCAGTAAAAAAAACAGTGTGCAGGCAGCACAGCCTCACCGGATGCTTGCAATAAGACTTTGTGCTGAACCATAAGTGCTGGAGATGCCAAACTTAGACCAGTTGTGGTCCAGGGGGCCCTCTCCATGTGACCCAAGATTGGTATTTTTATCGCCTATGATTCGGGAGAACGGTGTCCCCAAACCGGGTGCCCCCTCCCATAGACTCCAATGTTAAGTCCGAAATTCACCCGATAATTGCCGGTCAATGACCGGTCACCTTGGGGTCCCAGTACGGCCGAACCATAGATGCTGGAGGTCCCAAGCTCGGACCAGTTGTTGCCCAGGGGCCCCTCTCCATGTGAACCAAGTTTGGTATTTTTATCGCCTATGTTTCGGAAGAACGGTGTCCCCAAACCGGGTGTCCTCCTCCCATAGCCCCAATGTTAAATCCGAAATTCAGCCAACAATTGCCGGTCAATGACCAGTCACCTTGGGGACACGGAACGGCCGAACCATAGGTGCTGGAGATCCCAAACCTGGACCAGTTGTTGCCCAGTGGCCTCATACATACAGGACGTTTTTTGACTGTTTTACAGCAGCTGTTTGTAGCTGCAGATGTTTTTTTCTACAGTCAATAAACCCTCCATCATGGTATCCTATGTTTTCATGCACACATAGGCTGTTATCAGCTGTTTTTAGCAGTGACGTTTTTGAGCGGTAAAAAAAACCCAAGACCTGAGGGTTTTGAGAGACATTTTTCAGCTGCAAAAAAGTTTAAACGCTCAAAAACATCAATCCCCACCATTTTTGGACGTTTTAGACCAATTGAAAAAAAAAAAACATGCTGGCCCTTTAAAAACGTGAAAAAAACATGGAAAAACTGCGGTAATATAACGCTGGTAAAAGCTGAAAACATCCCTGATAAGCTACTGACATTTTTTGGACTTCCCGTGTGCATGAAGCCTTATCAATCAATCAGATTCCAATCTCTCCACCATGGCCAGAGAGAGAAGAGGCTGTCCAAGGATGTCAGGGAGAAGATTGTAGACCTACGCAAGGCTGGAATTGGTTACAAGACCATCGCCAAGCAGCTTGGTGAGAGGGTGACAACAGTTGGTGCGATTATTCACAAATGGAAGAAACACAAAATAACTGTCAATCTCCCTCGGCCTGGGGCTCCATGCAAGGTCTCACCTCATGGAGTTTCAATGATCATGAGAACGGTGAGGAATCAGCCCAGAACTACACAGGAGAATCTTGTCAATGATCTCAAGGCAGCTGGGACCACAGTCACCAAGAAAACAATTGGTAACACTACACCGTGAAGGACTGAAATCCTGCAGCACCCGCAAGGTCCCCCTGCCCAAGAAAGTACATGGACAGCCCGTCTGAAGTTTGCTAATGAACATCTGTAGAGATGAGCGAACTTATAGAAGTTCGGGTTCTGGTGGTTCGGCCGAACTTCGGGACAAAGTCCGGGTTTGGGTCCGGACAGAACCCGAACTTTGTCCCGGACCCCGAACCCCATTGAAATCAATGGGGACACAGACTTTTAGGCACAAAAATGGCTGTAAAATAGTCCTGGAAGGTCCTAGAGGTCTGCAAAAGGAAGGAAATGGGGGTAAGGGTGGGACAAGTGACCTACAAAGAAATGGGGACAGGGAAATAACTTTAAATATTTTTTAAAAAATAAAAACATAAAAAAAGCAAAAATGGAGATCATCTTCAAAATGGGTCTGAAAAGTATTAATTAACGGTAGAGGCCATAGAAATGTTCTAAAATCATCTTCAAACTGTGTCAAAAAAGTATAAATAAGCCGGGAGAACCCATATCACTGTTCTGCAAAATGTGTGTGTCACTTTAAATGAAACCGGTAATAAGTGCACATCTGTTCTGCAAACTTATTTAAAGTCTGTGTGTCACTTTAAATGAAACCGGGAATAAGTGCACATCTGTTCTGTAAACTTATTTAAAGTCTGTGTGTCACTTTTAATGAAACCGTGAATAATTGCACATCTGTTCTGCAAACAGAACATGTTCTTCACACATCTGTTTAGTCTGTGTCACTTTTATTATAGCCGCTAATAAGTCAACATCTGGTGAAGAACACATCTGTTTAGTCTGTGTCACTTTTATTATAGCCGCTAATAAGTCAACATCTGGTGAAGAACACATCTGTTTCGTCTGTGTCACTTTTATTATAGCCGCTAATTTTTTAGCGGCTATAATAAAAGTGACACAGACTAAACAGATGTGTGAAGAACATGTTCTGTTTGCAGAACAGATGTGCACTTATTCACGGTTTCATTAAAAGTGACACACAGACTTTAAATAAGTTTACAGAACAGGTGTGCACTTATTCCTGGTTTCATTTAAAGTGACACACAGACTTTAAATAAGTTTGCAGAACAGATGTGCACTTATTACCGGTTTCATTTAAAGTGACACACAGACTTTAAATAAGTTTGCAGAACAGATGTGCACTTATTACCGGTTTCA
>BLSH010239872.1:322784-369190 GCA_018402905.1 Glandirana rugosa
CGACACACAAACCCAGTAACAGTACCGGACCCGAACCCGGACTTTTTTTTGAAAAGTCCGGGTTCGGGTCCGGGTCCCGGACACCCCAAAGTTCGGTACGGACCCGAACTTTACAGTCCGGGTTCGCTCAACTCTAAACATCTGAATGATTCAGCAGAGAACTGGGTGAAAGTGTTGTGGTCAGATGAGACCAAAATCAAGCCCTTTGGCATCAACTCAACTCGCTGTGTTTGGAGGAGGAGGAATGCTGCCTATAACCCCAAGAATATCATCCCCACCATCAAACATGGAGGTGGAAACATTATGCTTTGAGGGTGTTTTTCTGCTAAGGGGACAGGACAACTTCACGCCATGAAAGGCACGATGGATGGGGCCATGTACCATCAAATCTTGGGTTAGAACCTCCTTCCCTCAGCCAGGGCATTGAAAATGGGTAGTGGATGGGTATTCCAGCATGACAATGACCCAAACACACAGCCAAGGCAACAAAGGAGTGGCTCAAGAAGAAGCACAATAAGGTCCTAGAGTGGCCTAGCCAGTCTTCAGACCTTAATCCCATAGAAAATCTGTGGAAAGAGCTGAAGGTTCAAGTTACCAAACGTCAGCCTCGAAACCTTAATAACTTGGAGAGGATCTGCAGAGAGGAGCGGGACAAAATCCCTCCTGAGATGTGCAAACCTGATGGCCAACTACAAGCTGTGATTGCCAACAAGGGTTTTGCCACCAAGTACTAAGCCATGTTTTGTGAAGGGGTCAAATACTTACTTCACTCATTAAAATGCAAATCAATTTAGAACTTTTTTGAAATGCGTTTTTCTGGACATTTTTGTTGTTATTCTGTCTCTCGCTGGTAGAATAAACCGACCATTAAAATTATAGACTGATCATTTCTTTGTCAGTGGGCAAACCTACAAAACCAGCAGGGGATCAAATACCTTTGTCCCTCATTGTATGTATAGTACCGTATGTTGTGCCATAACTGTGGGATCCCTGTGGGAGCTGGAAAACGCTCTTTTAGGCACCAATTCTACAATGATTGCCACCAACTTCTGTGTCTTGTGCCAAGTGGCTACACTGCTGGAACACATTGTATTTTCTCAGTGAATGCAAAGGGGTTGATTTACTAAAGGCAAATAGACTGTGCAATGTGCAAAGTGCAGTTGCTCCAGAGCTTAGGAAATGAGCAGAAGCTCTGCTGACTTCCATCACCCAATCATGTGCAAGCAAAATTGCTGTTTTTATTTATTTATGTATTTTAATTTTCCTTGCACGTGATTGGGTTTTCTTTTTTCGAAAGTGAAGCTTTACTGAGCTCTGGAGCAACTGCACTTGCAAAATGCACAGTCTATTTGTCTTTAGTAAATCAACCCCAAAGTGTACTCTGATTGGACGTGGTGAAGCGGTGGGGTGGTGATGTCATGAAAAAAAAACGAATGCGGCCACCACATTTAGGATTGATAGGCTGCAATGTGTTATTTTTTTTGTTTTGGGGTTTAGATACACTTTAAAGAAGGAAATCATGTCCAGAAGGGGGCGCTCTTGGATCACAAGCCCCTGTATTACTGTAACTCTGAAGCTGAAATGTGATTTATATATAATGTAAAAAGCAGCATTAAGCCAGGCTGCTCAGGTTCCACTTCCACTTGTAAGTTTTCAAAGCTTCAGCATCTTAGGAAGGCATTTATTTGAATTGCTCCCTGGCATGTGCGGCTTTGGTCCAGTGAGGCTCCAATGCTAGTGGGGTGATTAGCATTACAGCAATACTCTACAGGCTGACAGCCTACAGATGGCACGTCTCCTGTCTCATTAGATGCCTAAGTGAGTGGACAGGTTTGCTTAGAAGGGGAACGTGTTTGCTTGTCTGTGTTCTGCACACACAATTATGGAAATCGCCTTCTGATTATATAACTAGGTTAATTGCATGCAAATGGCTGCATGAATATGTATGAGAGATAGGCTAGAAGAATCTGTTTCCTAACCATCCTAGCCCAATGGTTTATATAAGACAAAGTTGGCATCAAGAAACACAAGTCATCAAATTAAAGGGGAAACTTTTATATATTAAGATACAGTATCTCACAAAAGTAAGTACACCCCTCACATTTTTGTAAATATTTTATTCTATCTTTTCATGTGACAACACTGAAGAAATGACACTTTGCTACAATGTAAAGCAGTGAGTGTACAGCTTGTATAACAGTGTAAATTTGCTGTCCTCTTGAAATAACTCAACACACAGCCATTAAAAAGGAATTAAACCCTGATGGGTTTTACTTCCTCTACATTCCCCTGCAAAGTAGAAACATAATGGGCTACTATGCATCGCATAGTAGCCCATTATGTGTCACTTACCTGCAAACGAAGCCTGCGATGTCCACTGTGCAGGCAGCTCCATCTTCTGCCCCTCTTCCTTCCGGGGCCGCGACTATGGCTCTGTGACTGGCCGGAGTCAGGTGACATCACTCCCGCGCATGCGCGCGGGGGCCACCAGTGACGGCACGATCTCAGTAAAGAAAAGGCGCTGAGGCCATTTCTTCGCTGCGCATGTGCCGAAATGACGTCGGCACATCGCCGTACACTGCATATCTCCTGAATTGTGCATGTTTGGGAGATATGCAGGGCACCTACAGTTAAGCCTATAATATCTGCCACGAGTTTACAACCACTTTAATGTCTAAACCGCTGGCAACAAAAGTTAGTACACCCCTAAGTGAGAATGTCCAAATTGGGTCCAATTAGCCATTTTCTCTCCCCGATGTCATGTGACTCATTAGTGTTACAAGGTCTCAGGTGTGAATGGGGAGCAGGTGTGTTAAATTTGGTGTTATCGCTCTCACTCTCTCATACTGGTCACTGGAAGTTCAACATGGCACCTCATGGCAAAGAACTCTCTGAGGATCTGAAAAAAAGAATTGTTGCTCTACATAAAGATGGCCTAGGCTATAAGAAGATTGCAGAGACCCTGAAACTGAGCTGCAGCATGGAGGCCAAGACCATACAGCGGTTTAACAGGACAGGTTCCACTCAGAACAGGCCTCGCCATGGTTGACCAAAGAAGTTGAGTGCCGTGCTCAGCGTCATATCCAGAGTTGTCTTTGGGAAATAGCCGTATGAGTGCTGTCAGCATTGCTGCAGAGGTTGAAGGGGTGGGGGGTCAGCCTGTCAGTGCTCAGACCATACGCTGCACACATGGCTGTCGTCCCAGAAGGAAGCCTCTTCTAAAGATGATGCACAAGAAAGCCTGCAAACAGTTTGCTGAAGACAGGCAGAAGGACATGGATTACTGGAACCATGTCCTGTGGTCTGATGAGACCAAGATAAACTTATTTGGTTCAGATGGTGCCAAGCATGTGTGGCGGCAACCAGGTGAGGAGTACAAAGACAAGTGTGTCTTGCCTACAGTCAAGCACGGTGGTGGGAGTGTCATGGCCTGGGGCTGCATGAGTGCTGCCGGCACTGGGGAGCTACAGTTCATTGAGGGAACGATGAATGCCAACATGTACTGTGACATACTGGAGCAGAGCATGATCCCCTCCCTTCAGAGACTGGGCCACAGGGCAGTATTCCAACATAACGACCCCAAACACACCTCCAAGACGACCACTGCCTTGCTAAGGCTCGATTCACATCTATGCATGTTGTTTTTTAGCATTTCTGGAGTGCTTTTTACTGTGCTTTCTGCATTTTGTACTGCATATTTACTGCGATTTTGCTTTTTTTTGGGGGGGGGGGGGATTTTGTTGCTAAGCAGATTTAAAAATGCAAATTGCAGCAAAATCACAGTAAAAAAGCATCAAAAACGCAGCACTTGCGTTTTTCTTGCATGCCCATTGAAGTCTATTACTTGCAAAATGCTGCATTTTGCGGGAAAAAAGGTCCCCGACCATTTCCAAAAACTCAGAGGCACAAAAATGCATTGATGTGAACATGTTCTATAGGAACCCATGTTAAAAAAATTCCCTGCATTTCTGCAAAATGCAAAATGCATCAAAAAACGCAATAGTGTGAATGAATCCGAAAGAAGCTGAGGGTAAAGGTGATAGAATGGCCAAGCATGTCTCCAGACCTAGACCCTATTGAGCATCTCTGGGGACTCCTCAAACGGAAGGTGGAGGAGTGAAAAGTCTCTAACATCCACAAGCTCCATGATGTCGTCATGGAGGAGGGGAAGAGGACTCCAGTGGCAACCTGTGAAGCTCTGGGGGACTCCATGCCCAAAAGGGTTAAGGCAGTGCTGGAAAATAATGGTGGCCACACAAAATATTGACACTTTGGGCCCAATTTGGACATTTTCACTTAGGGGTGTACTCACTTTTGTTGCCAGCGGTTTAGACATTAATGGTTATGTGTTGAGTTATTTTGAGGGGACAGCAAATTTACACTGTTATACAAGCTGTACACTCACTACTTTACATTGTAGCAAAGTGTCATTTCTTCAGTGTTGTCACATGAAAAGATAGAATAAAATATTTACAAAAATGTGAGGGGTGTACTTACTTTTGTGAGATACTGCAAATGTGAAAGAAATAAGTTTAATGCATATGATCCAATCGGCCTTTGTTAATGTATTAAAAAAAAGCTTGCGGCTCTATATATTTTCTAACTGTACAAGTGAAGTAGGGCAGCCATTTTTGCCTATTATATATGAGGATTTAGTTGTTTTGCTTGGTAGTGCCCTGTTGATTCTCTTTCACTCCAGATCTACCAGACAGGGTCTGTCTGGCTGAAAAATAATAGATTCACTGCCTCTGTATCTAATGATGTGACCACTCAGAATTCTCCTGGTAGCCAGAGCCCATGTGATCTAGGAAGCCTCGGGGCAGTGGTGGCCCGTCCATTGGGGGTGCATGGGCGTTACCCCCCTATCCATGTTTACGCCCCCTGATCTACACACAGGGCACCGGACGCATGGATTTCATTGGGGGGGCGTTTAAGCATGTGATTAGGCTTCACAAAAGGGTGGGCTCGGAGTGCACAGCACACCCGGTTGTGTAACGATAGTGAACGAATATTCTCTATTGCCACACTGATCCTCCTCCCGACCAATCAGGAAGCCGTCACCCGATTGGCTGAAAGGATAGGCGATCCTATTGGACGCCTAGGAGGAAGAAGGAGGAGACGCACGGCGGAAGCCGCCGTGATACAGAGGAGGAGAGGATTTGATGGAAGCCACTGCCCGCCACCCATCCGCAACCTAGATGGGGTAAGTGTGGGTCTGGATGACCGACTAACCAGCATCACCTGCGTGCCAGGGTGGGGGGGGGGACGACTGACCAGGCTGGGGGGGGTGTTTGCCACCCCCCCCCCAAAAAAAGAAAACATCTGCCACTGCCCCAGGGGTTGCACAGCCCAAATTGTGCATTCTGGGAGCACTGACAAGCCTGTCACTTTGTATACATTAGATATTAGATCAGTCCGTTTCCATCCAATGGCCCCATAGAAGAGAGTGGGCTGTGTCTGTGTCCGCTCTGCATAGAGGAGCGGACACTGACCTGTCATCCACCTGCTCAGCAGAAAGATCCCTCACTGAGCAGGCGGTACCGCTTGGATGGATCCCCTCCATCTGAAAGAGGCCTTAAACAGATACTAAACCCACAACAGTAAAATCAGTCTGTATATACAGTAAAGCATGCTTGTTATACTCACTGTGGAATCTAAGGGGTTAATCCTCTGCATTGTGTAAAAAGACTGTTTGATCCTGTATGCACAGATCCTCTACTTCTTCCACTGACTGCATAACAGATTCAGATAAGACAGATTTAGTGGAGTCAAGCTGCACATGCTCAGTTTGGTGTGTATTGTCACAGAGGTTTTTTTTTTCTTGGGAGAGTGCGTGTGATCAGCTCTGTCCAGACAAAGGGTCAGGCGTTCTGCATCCTGATAGGACAGCCAATGCAGTATGAAAACTGCTCCTACAAACTTTATCCACTGATAGAAATCACAAAATTGCTATATACTGCTGATGAGAAAAGGTATTTAGCAGTTTATATTTACTAAAATAACTGGATTTCCATGTTCGGTGTACTGTGGGAGACCAGATATAGTGACTGCAGGCTCCTGGGTTTAGTAACACTTTAAAGGGTTAGTTCACCTTTATGCAAAAATAACACAATGCAGTCAAACTACCATAGCAGAGTCCTGTTGTAATCAGATCTTACACCTATGCCTCTCCTCTTGTTTCAAATACAGCTTTATGCATTGACATACATTTTTAGACCCAGTCTTTCCAGACAGTATGGACACCTACTGACTTAGCACCAGCCACAGGTAGCTTAACTCTTCAGAAAAACACAGCAGTTGAATCCAATGCAGTTTTACTTCAGCTATTTGAAGTATAGAGGATGGTTTTAGCATTCTTTAGAAGTGTAAGAAGACAATGACTTTCCTAAGCCCTATCCCTGCGAATAACTACCGTGTTTCTCTGAAAATAAGCCCGGGTCTTATACTAACTTTAGCAACAAAAGACACAGGAGGGCTTATTTTTGGGGTAGGTCTTATCATGTCATGTGATGTCTCCTCTCCCCCTCTCCCTCCCTGCCTGTCAGAAATCCCCAGTAAAAATTGCTAAAAAATCCTAGAATCCACTCTATTACATTATTATATAATCTAAACTGTGTATGTTTCTGTAATATAATTGTACCAAATATCCCCACCGACAGCTGGGAGAAGAGGAGGAAAGCAGTGGAAGGTCAGCTGAGCATTGAGCAGTGCTGTACTGAAGGTATTTGGCACAATTATATTACAGAAACACACACATTTTACATTATATAATACTGTATTAGAGTGGATTCTAGAATTTTACAACCACATTAAACTAGGGCTTATTTTCGGGGTAGGGCTTATATTGCAACTCTTCTGGAAAATCACAGTAGGTCTTATTTTCAGGGTAGGTCTTATTTTCGGGGAAACGCTGTAACAATGACTAAGACAACACACAAGAAATGGGGAAAGTCTAGCTAGAACTACACTAACTTGCACTAAAGGGGGGGGGGTGCAGAGGAAGATATCAAAACACATAGTAAACAAGTTGTAGTGGCCCAAAACTGCCACTAGATGTCAGCATACTACAAAATCAATAATAACCAGATGTAATTCAATACAACACAGAGACATTACATAAAAGTAGGGCAAAACACTTCCAGTAAAATAGAAAAACTTTATGGTCCTATATCAAAATATGCCCAACAGTGGCACTAACTATACAATACTATGAGTGGGGTGTACCTACCTGCGCACCAATATCCACTGTGCTAAAAACGTTAATTTTATTGCTTCAAATTAAAATTATTACAAAATAGTGCCATATAGTATGCTATAAGTGCCAAATTAAGTGAGAACCTACACACCCCAAAAGTGGTATCCCACCATATGGTTCATATAACTGGCCTATAAATATCCACATCTATAGAAGCAGCAAGATTGTGGAAAATAGAGGACAATGTTTGTCCCCTGTAAGCTAATAAAGGGCTTTGGCTCTCTTCTATGAGGCACTGTGAACGCTAAAAGCCTTAAATTGGCTCCCTGAAGCCCAGCTTACCAACAGTGCCAGCCTCAGCCCATCTATGCTCTATTTTCTTACATGACTTAGACAAGGTTTAAAACCTTGGAAGGTTGTTTCTCACTCAAATAACCATGTGTGTAAACAGTGAAAAAAGTGTGTCAAAGGGTAAAATAAATTGCAGAAATTACCATACCAAGAAAGGACCTAACGTGTTTCACTCTAAAAAGAGCTTTGTCAGAGGTGCAATATATAATAAAAATTAAAAAATATGTCACCACATGGCAAAAGAACAATGGTGGCCACATGTCTCTCCTATTTATAGACAAGATGATAGCTAGACCCTCCCCTGGGCATGCACATGATGATGTCATCACGCATGTCATGTGCATTCCAACATCATGACGTCACGATGTAGCCACGCCGACGCATACGCATTTGAATAGGAATATCGCCATCTTGTGGAAAAATAAGAGAACACATTAAAAAATAAATAAAAAGGCAGAATATGTCACAGCTGGTCATAATAAACCACATAGGACATTAGGTAACTGCCTTTTGAAATCTCACCATCCCCAACAATGTCTCTCGCTCTCTGGAACATAATATTAGGGGGAAGTAACAAAAAATTATAGCACAATGCTTATATCAAACAGCGTATCTATCTACCTTTTTAACACTCTCCATTTAAGTCCTTCTAGACCAGGGGTCTTCAAACTTTCTAAACAAAGGGCCATTTTATTTTTATTCAGACTTTAGGGGGGCCAGACTATGGTCAGTAGGAGTAGAAAATGTCCAGGTGTCGGTAACAATGCCCCTTCATTGGTGTCAGTGAGGAGGATAGTGCCCCATCATAGGTATCTGTGAGAGGAATAGGGCCCCATCACTGGTGTCAGTGGGAGGAATAGTGCCCCACCGTTGGTGTCAGTGGGAGAAATAGTGCCCTATCCTTGGTGTCAGTGGGAGGAATAGTGCCCCATCATTGGTGTCAGTGCGGGGAATAGTGTCCAATTGTTGGTGTCAGTGGAGGGAATAGTGCCGCATTGTTGGTGTCAGTGGGAGGAATAGTGCCCCATTGTTGGTGTCAATGGAAGGAATAGTGCCCTATCCTTGGTGTCAGTGGGAGGAATAGTGCCCCATCGTTGGTGTCAGTGGGAGGAATAGTGCCCCATCATTGGTGTCAGTGCGGGGAATAGTGTCCCATCGTTGGTGTCAGTGGAGGGAATAGTGCCCCATTGTTGGTGTCAGTGGAAGGAATTGTGCCCTATCGGTGTCAATGGAAGAAAATAGTGCCCCATCGTTGATGTAATGATGGGGCACTATTGGAATGGAAGGAATGGTGCCCCATCGTTGGTGTCAGTGGGAGGAATAGTGCCCCACCATTGGTGTCAGTGGGAGCAATAGGGCCCTATCCTTGGTGTCTGTGAGAGGAATAGTATCCCATCGTTGGTGTCAATGGAAGGAATGGTGCCCCATCGTTGGTGTCAATGGAAGGAATGGTGCCCCATCATTGGTGTCCGTGGGAGGAATTATGCTCATTCTTTGGTGTCAGTGGGAGGAATAGTGCCCCATTGTTGGTGCCAATGGAAGGAATTGTGCCCCATCGTTGGTGTCAATGGAAGGAATGGTGCCCGTTGTTGGTGTCAGTGGCTATATCTGAACCATACAACTGACATTCATGCAAGGATCTTACTCACTCACAAAGGGCAAAAAAGTAAAGCCCCCCATTTAACCCATGAGGGGACCTTGATCCTAGCTTGAAGATCCATTTATCCTCTACTGTTAAAGCTTCTTATCCAGGTCTTAGTTCCTCTGTCCCAGACTAACTTGCTGTATAACCCAGAATTTCAGGCAATCTGGCTTCCCATCATGCTTTTGCCAGACATGTCAGGTAATTGGGCTGTCTTTCTTCAGTACTACATCATTAATATGTTGTAGCGCACGGCGTCTGAATTGTCGTATAGTTTTTCCAACATAAATCAGGAGAAAAGAGCATTGCGCCACATACAGTACACCCTCGGAGCTACAATTAAGAAATTACTTTATCCTAATGATTTCACAGCATTTGGGTTTTACAAACTCCTTGACTGTAGGTCATGTAGCGCTATCCCCTTGAGGTCTGCTGGATTTTTAGGTCCCCCTATTCCTGCACAGCCAGGCAATACCTATTTTCAACTCTCATTCAGAGACAATGAATCAGTCCATGGGCTTGTTTTTGTTCTTCTATTGGGGAAAACAACTTGGATAGGGATTATGGGATGCCTAACCTGACTTGAAGAACAACGACGAGGACAACTTCCTTCTTTATATACACCACAAAAATGAGTAAATCCTTGACTGCAATTCCTCTGGAACAGCAACAGTCTTTCTGGACTTGGCAAAGGAAATCCTCCTTCTAGGAGCTCTGTGTCCCCTTGGGTGATATTTTAGCAAAGTTCTAGCTTCTAGGAGCTCTCTGTCCTCTCTCTTGAAAATACCAGTCCACCTGGTTGCTTGGTGAAATATCCCAGTGCTCTGGTCAGGAAGGGGGTAAATCCTTCCAGGGCTGAAGTGCCCCTTTCAAACTCGTGCAACGCGATTTTACCACAATTTTTTGCCGCAATTTCGATGCGATTTGGGATCAGTACGACTTTGGTCCAACTTTGTTGCAACTTTGGCACAATGAAAACATATTAAAAAGTCGTACAGAAATAGTACAGAAATCACATCTATATTATTCCAATGCGATTTGCATGAGACTTTGAGGGTTTAACATTGAAGTCTATGGACCTCAATTTGCATCAAAGTTGCAGGGACTACTTTGAAGTCGGCGCGACTTGAAGTTGTACAGATATGGTCGTTCCCCATTGGAAATCATGGGGAACGACTTGTCATGCGACTTTGCAGTCCCAAGTCGCAGGACAAGTCACATAAATGTGAAAGGAGCCTAAACAACACTTGTTGAAGTCAAGCACAATTTTTTGATTAACAGCTCCTGCATTAAAGCACCGTCCAGATATTCTGACAGCTTCTGATGTGGGTTGTCAGAGTACAACAGCCGACACTGCACATTCATCCTCCCACACTGTTAAGCATGTACGAGGGAATCGAGTGATTGGCCAGATTCTGACAGCAGGGACAAAATACACTGAATTGGCTGCAGCTACTGATCGAGAAAAATGTTCCAACAAACCAGAAGTTGATCATTAGATCAGCTTCTGTCAAGTGGGAGTGGCCACATATGGATCAAAATTTGGTCGGTTCGGTTCGTCTATGGACAATTGTAAACGGTCACCTTGTATAACAACCCATTAAGTTTAAAATAGAAATAAAAGACAAAACATTTTTGTATAGATATCAAAAGGCATTATAAATACATGTTTTCCCCTTTTTTTTATAAGTGATCACATTCCCTCTGTACTCAGCTGCATTAGACCCGGGGGGAGGAGAAGCAGCAGCACACGGATCTTCCCCAGTGAATGGCTGTGCAGCGGGGGCGTGTCAGGATAAGTCTGATCATTGGAGGAGAGCACACTGAGTTCCCAGCACAGCTAGAGAACTGACCACGATGTGCTCTCCTGCTTAGTGTGGTAAGTTGTTAATAGGAAAGCAGAGGGACTGGCAGGAACACCAAGGATTTCACATAAAGAAGCACTACAAAGAGAACAGGAGACTTTCTCATACAAGTACACGGTACAGCAGGCACCTATCAGAAATATGAAGTGTTGGGGTAACAAACGCTTTAGGTTTCAGCTATTGAGCCCTATAAGCAGTGGATTTTTCTTTTTAAGTAGTTCAGAATTTGGAGAATGTAAAAAGATTTTCCACCCGCTGGCTGCAATTTGTTAAACATAAAAAAGCATTGTGCAATATTTTAAGGGCAGGATAAAACCACCAGAGGAAACCATGGGGTAGAGCTACACGATTCTGGCTAAAATCAGGACCACAATTTTTTTGTTTAGAATAAAGATCACGATTCTCTCACAATTCTCGCTGCGTAACATCGTCTTTCACATTATACAAAAAAATTAGGCTAACTTTACTGCTTTTTTTTTTTACTTCATTAAAGTGTATTTTTTGAAAGACCGCTGAGCAAATACTGTGTGACATAAAATATTGCAACAACTTCCATTTTATTCTCTAGGGTCTCTGCTAAAAAATATATAATGTTTAGGGGTTCCAAGTAATTTTCTAGCAAAAAATAAAAATTTTAACTTGTAAGCAACAAATGTCAGAAAAAAGTTTAGTGTTTACGTGGTTAAACTGACCCCATTTACAGACTGAAGTTCATCCCTTTGACCTAAAAGGACTAAATGTTACAATGTTTCTTTTTATCCCGCCTAGGAACCGGTTCACACAGGATGACTTGGCAGGCGACTCAAGTCGTCTGACAAGTGGCGCTCCATGCAGTACAATGGAAACCGTTCTAACAGGAGTGACTCAAATCACTCCGACTTAGAAAAAGGTTTCTGCACTACTTTGGGGGCGACTTCAATCGACTTGCATTGACTTCTATTACAGAAGTCGTTTGCAAGCAGCACTGAAGTAGCGCTGTGCGGGGCGGCTCAGAGTCGCCCCTAAAGTCGGATCGCCCCTGTGTGAACCGGCTCTTAGCAATGTTGTGATAAACTTGGCAGGCTGCCTGTTTTTTTTCTTTGTGAGCAGAGAACGTCTCTGCACTGAATCAAGGAAATGCTGTTTTAAAGCAGAGTTCTACCCTATTAAAATAATCGGACACTCATCTGTCCCACGCTCCAGCGATGCAGCCCCCCGCAGCTTCGCTCTTCTCCACCTCCTCCATGCGGCGCCGACACAAGTGTGTGTTCGGCTTCAGTCGCGCTGTGAATGGCCGGCGTGTCTTCTAGGACCTGTGACGTGTCCCAGAAGATTCCCCCTAGTTAAATTTCCTTCCTGTTCTGCGGAGCCAGGAGAGGAAGTGGACTGGGACCATGTGAAACCAGGGTCCCTGGTCCACCCCCCCCCCCAATTGTGGCATGTTGGGGGGTCACCTTCCCTTAAAGCGGAGTTCCACGTACATAATTTTTTTTTTTTGCTGGCATTCACCTAGTTAGTATTCATTACACAAATAAAGTAATTGATAGCTTTAAATCCGGGTAGTCTTCCTATTTATTTTGTACTTACATTGCTGATTTTTTCTTTACTGGGAGTTCCCATCTTAGCGGTGGGCATGTGAAGTCCACTCGTACCCTCCTCTAGACTCTTCCTGGATAAGGTGCATGCTGGGTAACCAGCATGCGCCTCTCGATCTCGAGTGTATGTCTCGTTGCCATAACAATGGGAAGCTACGGAGGAAGGCCCCGCCCCGTTGTTATGGCAACATAGATAACATGTCTCTCCCCCACAAAATCGCATCATTTCCTGTCTGGAAATAACGCAATTTTACAGCTCAGGGATGCCCACTGACTCATGAGAAATGATGACTCACATCTCCCATGAGCCCAGGTGAGGCAGGAAGTGATGCGCAGTGCCGCGAATCAGGAAGTGGAAGATTACAGGGACCACATAGCAACAGGGCACTTAGCGTGAGTATAATTTTTCTTTTTCCAAAGGTGATTCATCATGCATTGAGGATTTGAAATATATAAAGATGTATTTGTGGGTGGAACTCAGCTTTAAGATCGTGAAGTGGGTTTAATTGCGATCTCAATTCTTTAACAATTAATCGTGCAGCTCTACCATAGGGTGTAGCCAGCATCCCAATTAATAGAAAGTAGGCAATTAAGGTACTAATGGAACCTTTACCGGTTCCCGACCGGCTACTGTATATTTACTGCATCAATGTGGCCGCATTATGCGAATCGCCGTAAAATAAGCAATGATTCGCGGATGCGCAGCTAGGGGGCGAGAGTGCACCGCCGGCAGCACGCTCTCGTGCCTGCCGCACTCTGAATGAGTGTGCCCGCGGCTCAGGCGGACCCGATGTCCGCCGGCGAGCTGCGATGACCTGCTAGAGGGAAAGAATGGGAAACTGCCGAAGTAAACACGGTGGTTCCCCGCTCTGTCAGGCGGCATGTAAGATATCTACTGATCCCTGTCACTGGGATCAGTTAGATCTCTTATACCCCTGGCAGCCCAGCCCTCCTCACAGTTAGAACACGCCTAGGGAACACACTTAACCCCTAGATCTCCCCCTGCAGGTTAACCCCTTCACTGCCAATGACATTTATTCAGTAATCAGTGGATATTAAAATTTCTGATCACTGTATAAATATCATTGGTCCCAAAAAACTGTCAGAAATGTCCGATATGTCCGCTGCAATATCAAAGTCCCGATAAAAATCGCAGACCGCCGCCATTACCATTACTAGTAAAAAAAAAAAAATGTAAAAACGCCAGAAATTAATTCTCTTGGTTTGTAAAGGCAGTAAATTTTGCGCAAACCAATCAATAAACGCCAATTGCAATTTTTTTTACCAAAAATATGAGGAAGAATATAAATCGGCCAAAAGGGATGAATAAATTCGTTTTTTATATATTTTTTTGGATTTGTATTTTAGCAAAAGGTAAGTAATATTGTTTTTTTGCAAAATTGTCGCTCTTTTTTTTTTAAAGCAGCGATCAGAAATGACGCCGTGGTGATGAAATACCACCAAAAGAAAGCTCTTTTTGTGGGAACAAAGGACGTAAATTTCTTTGGGGACAACGTCGCACGACCGCGCAATTGTCAGTTAAAGCGACTCAGTGCTGAATCGCAAAAAGTGCTCTGGTCCTAAAGTGGGAAATCCTTCCGGGGGTGAAGTGGTTAAAGGCAACTTTACATGCGTAAAAAAAGGTGTATACACCACCAATATTGGTGATGTATACATATTTTTTTACGCAATAAAGTTGCATATTTTATATACTGTTCGTTTATTACATGAGTTGCCTTTAAAGTCCCATTAGTAACGGGAGCTACTCAATTGCCTACTTAATATTTTTAGGACAGAATGAAAGATATAATTGTACAAAAGATTATACATTCCTTTTTTAATGCTATTTACCATATATACATTGAAAAGAGATCAACCTGACATACATTTTTAGAAAGCATTGCTCCTATGCATAGCTGGTAATTATATATTACCTCCACCGCAGACTTCACAGCAGTTAAAATAAACGTGACACAAACCTGAGACATTTGCGATGAGCATGTGATTAACGAAAATGCATAAGTAGCAGTTATCCTCAGTGAAGATCTCCTGCATGTAGATGGAGGCGGCTGAAATTATACCAAGATCTCAAAATACATTTCAGCTATGAGAATTGTTTTTTTCACAGAAAGTTAAAATATTTTAACAATGAAATTGGTGTTCTGCTATGAGACATATTCATATATAAACCTGTGCTTTACCCATGCAAGATGCTCTTTATCCTTGATTTTTCTGATTCCTCCTGTATTGAAGTGTAGAGTATTGTAATTGTACTGTCTACCCTCAAGTCGTAAAGCGTTGCGTAAACTGTTGGCGCTATATAAATCCTGTATAATACTGACATAAAAGGTAAGGGGCAAAAATTGGGACTTTAAATGAAGGCTTGGCTGGGTAGAGGCACAATCTTCCATCCCTATAATTGGAATAAAAAGAAGAAAGCTAAAAAAAGCTAACTTGGAGGGGATTGGGGCTTTAAATGACACACGAGTGTGAGAAAGAGATGCTGGATGGATATGGTAAAACAATTTATTATAGAAATAGAACAAAGTTTTCATAGCATATAACATAATCACTATTCAAATAGGTCAGTAGAGACCCAATATATAATATGTGTAAATGGATACAAATGTACAAAGCATACATTTAATGGTACACAAAAATCCTGTATAATAGTAATAATTTCCCTAGCTCCCTTGCTGGAATGAAAAGAAGAAACCCATTGTGAACTCTCCCCAGACGACGTCATTTGTGACGAAACGTACGTCGGGAGGACGCGCTGACGTCACCATTCGCTCTGTTTTTCCTATACTCGGTACACGAGAATCAGCCGGTCTGTGTTACACATCGCTTTTACTATTGTTTTCTATGTGAGTACCCTGAGCTATATTTATTAAATTATATATTACTGTACTTCACTATTTGGGCCTCTCTTCTCTTTATTTGGTGCTTGTGCATATACGAACATCGGAGTGGCTAGTGTACCAGACGCACACCATGCATAAGGGGTGTTAATTTGCCATACATTGTGGATGATATAAGAGGAAAGTGTCTGTATCTCAAGAACCTTATCCAAGAGATATCAAGGATTGTGGTCGCTATACATAATTTTTCAATGCCCAGCTTCCAGCGGGGTCTGGTAAGCCTTTAAATATTCGGTGGTGGACGCACATCAATTTGAAGCGCACCGGGTGTTTGTTATTAGAATATACTACTGCTATCCTTTGAATCTCATACAGAAGCATATGCGGACTTAATTTCCAGTGCATCTTGTTTCAATCTATTTAGCGCAGCCTTTTTTCTATATATTGTGCCTGTTATACTTTTAGTATTTTGGGCTGCTGCTGGACTTTGAACCATTGGCGCAGTTTATTTTCTCTGTGTTCTAATCTACATGCAGGGTGCCGGACGCATGCATTCCCATGGGTTTTATTATTTTTTGAAGCACGTGATTAGAGCCAGAGGTTCTAATTGGCTTAAAAACAGGGTGGGCTTGGGGCGCAGAGCACTGCACCCTGAGCCCACCCAGTTGTGTGACAATAGTGAATTAATATTCGCTAATGTCTTCCTGCTTCTCCTCGCGGCCAATCAGGAAGTGGGTCCTGAGACCCGATTGGCCAGGGAGTCTTAGGACTCCCGGCCAATCGGGTCTCAGGACCCACTTCCTGTTCAGCCGGGAGGAGAAGCAACAGGTTGGCTTTTCCCTCGGCAAGCTGCAGCAAGTGGATGGGGCAGCTTCTAGAAGTCCTACCCCAGATCAAACACCACCAGCTGGGAGGAGAAGCAACAGGTTGGCTTTTCCCTCAGCAAGCTGCAGCAAGTGGATGGGGCAGCTTCTAGGAGTCCTACCCCAGATCAAACACCACCTTCTAAGGTAAGGACATAGATGGCCGCCTTCCCGTCTGACCCATCCGGGGTGCTAGTACGAGTAAGGGGGCCAGGGGCAGCTTCCAAGAGCCCGCACCACCTCCTATCACGGCCCACCGTCCATCCCCCATCCTCACTGTGCCCATCAATCGCAGCCTCACTGTGCCCATCAAATGCAGCCTCACTGTGCCCATCATATGCAGCCCCACTGTGCCCATCAAATGCAGCCTCACTGTGCCAATCAATTTCAACCTCACTGTGTCAATCAATTTCAGCCTCACTGTGCCCATCAAATGCAGCCTTACTGTGCCCATCAAATGTGACCTCATGTTGCCCATCAAATACAGCCTCACTGTGCCCATCAAATGCAGCCTCACTGTGCCCGTCAAATGCAGCCTCACTGTGGTCATCAAATGCAGCCTGTACAGTACAGAGAGTGTACAGTAGTGTATATAGAGGGGGTGGATAGTATAAGTATATACAAGAAGGAAGGTGGGTGTATATATAGCTGTATACATACAGGACAGATGATGTATATCTGCAGTCAGTGATGATGGAGGAACACAGAAAGGAAGGTGGGTATATATATAGCTGTATACAGGACAGATGGTGTATATCTGCAGTCGGTGATGATGGAGGAAGGTCTATATATACAGGAAGGAAGGTGGGTATATATATATATAGCTGTATACAGGACAGATGATGTATATCTGCAGTCAGTGATGATGGAGGAAGGTCTCTATATACAGGAAGGAAGGTCAGTGTATACAGCTATATATACACAAACCTTCCTTCCTGTATATAGAAACATTCCTCCATCATCACTGACTGCAGATATACATCATCTGTCCTGTATACAGCTATATATACCCACCTTCCTTCCTGTATATATAGACCTTCCTCCATCATCACCGACTGCAGATATACATCATCTGTCCTGTATACAGCTATATATATATATATACCCACCTTCCTTCCTGTATATATAGACCTTCCTCCATCATCACCGACTGCAGATATACATCATCTGTATCATATACAGCTATATATACAGGACAGATGATGTATATCTGCAGTCAGTGATGATGGAGGAACACTGGAAGGAAGGTGTGTGTATATAGCTGTATACAGGAGGAGGACAGGATATGATCTTTCCAGAATTCCAGCAATAGCTTCCGCTTAGTTCCAACTTTCCAATATGCTCCTCCTAAGTTGTTACCTGTGGTTGTTCGCTCAGTCACTGCTGAAAGGTATGACGCCATGCCAGTCCAGTGTGCCATTTGACGTCACTTCAGGATTTTTTCCTGTGATGAGGGCACCCCGGGCCTAGGCTGCGACGAGTCCTCCTTGCTTCCTCGGACCTCCTCCTCCCATCCTTCCCGTAAGCGTTTCCTACACCCCTCCAGTCCTCAGTCCACTCTATATCTCGATTCTCACAGTGACAGTCTGCACTCTGGCTCTGTACTGCACAGTAGGGAGGCAGTGACTGGAGGCTGGAGCTGAGCGGAGCCATCGCATCGGATCAGAGCAACAGTAGACAGCAGTCACTCAGCTCAGAAGAAGTCGGAAAAAAGTCTGCAGCGGCCACGCCCAGGAACACGCGCCCCCCCTTTCAGAAGCCCATGCTGGAAGGGATCTATTTTTGCAGGAGGGAGGTCTATCGTTGCTGGGGAGGTCTATTGTTGCTGGTGGAGAATCTGTTGTTGCTGGGTTTGGTCTTATGTTGCTGGGGGGTCAGTTGTCACTGGAAGGGATCTAATGTTGAGGGAGCAGCCTATTGTAGCTTTCTGCTGGAGGGTCTATTGATGCTGTCTTTGTGGAGATCTGTTGTTGCTGCAGAGGGTCTATTGTTGCTGGGGGTATTTTATTGCGGGTGGTCAAATCATTGCTGGGGGGAGTCTATTGGCTGCAGGGCATCAATTTTACTGCTTTTATTGTTATCATTAACAAGCTCCATACAAATTACTTAGTACCAAAAATGATACTTGGTTCTGTATTCTCAAAGACCCCTTTCACACCAAGGCGTTTTTCAGGCGCTTTTGTGCTAAAAATAGCGACTAAAAAGCACCTGGAAAAACTCCCCCCAATATACCCCAGTGTGAAAGCCCGAGTGCTTTCACACTGGGGCGGTGCGCTTGTGGGACAGTAAAAAAAAGTCCTGCAAGCTGCATCTTTGGGGCGGTGTGGTAGCGGTCTATTCACCGCTCCTATACTGCCCCTGCCCATTGAAAACAATAGGACAACACTCCCGATGCGCCTGCACACTGCTTTGGGAGCGCCGCAAACCGCCACTTTTAACCCCTGTTTAACCCCTTGTGGGGCGGTTAAAAGAGCACCGCTGCCCGAATAGTGGCGCCATAGCGCCGCTATGACGAGTGGTAAAGCGCAGAAAATTAGCGGTGTTTTACCGTTAACACTCAGGTGGCCCTGGTGTGTAAGGAGCCTTAAAAGGGGCAGTACTAGGAGGTGGGTAGGAAGTGGAACCAAAGAACGCTGCTCCTAGGTAGGTAGGGGCAGAGACAAGGGGTAACTCTGAAAGGGGGAGTTCCTGTCCCTATTCTCTGAGAAAAAAACTCTGAGTAGTAGTATTTTATTTATTATTTTTAGTAGTAGTAGCAGTAGTTGTAGTTATTTTTATTTATATTATTATTAGTAATAGTAGTAGTAGTTATTTATTATTATTATTATTATTATTAGTAGTAGTAGTAGCAGTAGTTCTTTTTTATTATTATTATTATTATTAGTAGTAGTAGTAGTTATTTATTGTTATTATTATCATTATTATTAGTAGTAGTAGTAGTAACAGCAGTAGCCTTAGTATTATTATTTTTATGTATTATTATTAGTAGTAGAAAATAGTAGTAATAATATTTAATTTATTTTGTATTAATATTATTAGACGTAGTAGTATGGGATCATTTAATTAATTATTCTTATTAATAATAATAATAATAATAATAATAATCGTTGACTATTGGTAGTATTTTATGTATTATTATTATCGTGTATTAAAACAACTATCTATAGCATTAATTATATACCATTCCAAGAACCAGACTTTTTTCAGTTCCTCTCTTAACTGTAACACTGCCCCCTTCTGGTAAAGACTTTGTGAAAACATATTTGGACAGGTTCCACAAGGGCCGGTTCACACCTAGGCGACTTGCGATCCGACTTGTGTCGCCCCAAGTCTCCTCAAGTCGCTTGACATCCGAAATCCCATTGAAATGAATGTGAGCCGTCTTAATATACACTACTGAGGTCGCTCCGACTTCAAGGCAACTTTCAGAAAAGGTTCCTGTACTACTTCAAAGCGACTTCTAGCCGACTTGTGCCCATAGAATTCAATGGAGTCGCTTCCAAGTTGTATCCCCCATCTATATTGAAGCGACTTTAGAGGAAAAAGAAAATAATTTTTTAAGGCAACCCCCCTCCGCCTGGCATGGAGGTTGCTTCAGGTTGCGTTGTAAGTCGCCCAAAGTCGCACTGAAGTCGCCTTGAAGTTGCGTTCAAATCGCCTAGCAAAGTCGCCTCTAAAGTCGGATCGCCTAGCTGTGAACCGGCCCTAACAAACAGTTGGGAAATAAAGGATTTAATGAAAGAACAAAAAACATGTCATGTGCATAAGGGCTAAGCAACATTTGTTAGTGTAAAAATCCCCCTCTGCTCTTGAATACATTTCGTTGGGAGTAGCAGGGACTGTGCAATGCCGCAGTTTATTTATTTACCCCTTTCACTTGCCCCCAAATAGCCAGAATAACTAATCATATACTACATAAGACAATAAAAAGGGAAAAGGTGGTCAGTGTAGACAGGTACTCTTTTAGGTTCCGAAAAATGAGCCATAACATTTTCTAAGGTGTGTATTTATTTTAAAATATGCAGAGCTATTTATCCTGTTAGACTGTATGTACTGTACATTTGTTCTGTGTGACTGGAGGCAAAATCTAATGCTAAGAAGCTATTTTCTTACAGAGTGGAGTGAATCAGGGAATTACAACATTATGACCACTAGATGGAGCTGTGTATCATAGGAGATACTTATTTACTATAATTGTCAGCTCCATCTAGTGGTCATAATGCAGTATTTTCCTGATTCACTCTATTGCTTATGAAGAATAACATTTAACCTAGAGAGATAATCTCCATTGTTTATGAAGAATAACATTCAACCTGGAGAGATAATCTCCATTGTTTATGAAGAATAACATTCAGCCTGGAGAGATAAAATCCTAATAACCTTCGTTTTTGCCTCCATTTGCACAGAAAGAATGTACATGAAGTTCCGCGGGTCGAATAGCTCTTTTTATAGATACACCTCTAAGTGTTTGACCCCTAAGTCATAGAAAATAGTTTGAAATAAGTTGACTAAAAGCCGCACTTGTTAAGAACCCCCATCCACAAAGATAATTCTGTACAGCTGCATTTTTTTTAACCACCTCATTGATACATTTTTTAAAAAGTTGTTCTCCTGGGAACAAAAAAAATGTCTGTAAGCCAAATACACATAGTCAAATATAGTAATATTTTAGAAACTGCCAACGTTAACAACATGTTAAGTTTCAAAGACACCTGCTATAAAGCTGAAATCTCATCCAAAAAAAAAAAATAATCATTTTAATTTTATATTGCAGCTCATCAGCACCATACGGCCTCCAGAGGAACAGAACAAATCTAGATGATTAGAAATGGAATTTGTTCACAGTACAGGATGAGAAGGAATGGTGTGATCACCTGTCTGCTCTTTTACAGGTTGGCATTGATATTCAAATCTGGAAGAACAGCAAACGCTGCACACACTAGCGGATAATTATCATTATGGGTGATTAAGAGTTAGAAGAATCTCTGAAGCTACCGATACACAGATCAATTAAAGAAAACCTCCTTTAGATCTGCTATGGCCATTTACTGTCTTGTACAAGCCATAGCAATGACACTAAGGTGTGTTCTCTATAACAGGGAAATATGGGAAGGAATAGTGCCATGCCGGGTCAAAAAAATTGAGGAGAGAGGCACAGTGGCACTGGGTTAAAATCCTGGCGTGCCCTCATTTCAACCCAGCAAACGACTACAACAGAATAAAATTACAAACTTTCTAGGACAGCACCCAAGGATATAAATTCAACATATACAAATTTTAAAAATATCACCATATTTATTATTCACATCATATAAAAGTTAAAAAAAAATAAAACCAATATTGTTCTTTTTTTTTTGGATACACTACAAACACAACTTATACATTTGCATTATGCCGAGTGTCCCATTTCAGAGTTGACAGATTTCGGTCAACGCGTTTCGTACATAGCTCCGCTTCATCAGGAGCGACATTGGAATTTCATTGATCCCAGTACAGTGGTCACAATTATTATATGGCATCAGGTATTATGTTTTGTACCTTTTGCCCCTCGCTTGTAGGTACACAAGCAGGACCCTCCCAATCCTATTGTATTGTGACTGTACAGTCTCCCTTTATTTTGTAAAGTGCTGTGCAAACTGTTGGTGCTATAAAAACCTGATAAATTATAATAAAAATCAAATGAATGATAAATACCACTAAAAAATATCATTAATAATTATTATTAGTAGCGGTAGTAGTACAACAATAAAAATGGTAATAATCCTTCTACAACCTATAATAATAACTGAGTTTTAGGCTTAATTTTTATGAAATTGTGTTGCCTATGCAAGACACAGCAACAGGTTATCTGTGCAACAGTTTTGCACAGAGCAGACCCGATCCTCCTCTTCTCAGGTCCCCCGCCAACACTCCTGGCCCCTCCCCTCTCCGCTGAGTGCCCCCATAGCAAGCCACTTGCTATGAAGGCACTTATGTGACTCTCTACGGAGCCTCGCTGTCAGTGTCTATTGCCGCAGACAGCAGGACTCAGACTCGCCATCTGCTCCCTCGTCTCTGGCTTTGATTGACAGCAGCGGGAGCCAATAGCTCCCGCTGCTGTCTCTGAGCCAATGAGGAGGGAGGGAGCAGACAGAGCCTCTGCTCTCATGCACATCGCTCTATTGAGATTGGGCTCAGGTAAGTATAAGGATAGAACTCAATCTTCAGCCTTTAGAACCACTTTTGCATTCTGCTTTAGCATTGTGTCTGATAGTTTTGCTATACTGTAGTTTTAAAAAATACAATTTACTTGGTGTTAAAGTGGGAGTAAACTCCCTTGGTTGATTTTTACCTATAGGTAAGCCTATAAAAAGGCTTACCTATAGGTACAGTAAATATCTCCTAAACTTTCACCGTTTAGGAGATGCTTACTTTAGAAACAGAGGGTGACGCCACCAGCACGTGCGCTCTGAAGGAACGGCATATCCATGCTGTTCCTTCAGAGCCCTGTGTCGTAAACAGTGGCTCCTGCATGCATGCGTGGGAGTGACTTCATCGTGGCTCGGCCATTCGTACCGCCGAAAACTGCAAACCCAGAAGAAGTTGGAAGCACCTACAACAGTGACAGCACACCACTGGAGGGCTTCATTTTCAGGTAGGTCTGCTATAATATTCTAGAATGTTGTGCATACTAGCACATTATGACTTAAACTGCCCAGGGCCCACATTTTTGTTTTCTGCGGTTTACTACCACTTTAATAGGAAATGATCTGAAAATGGCATCTTTTTAACACAAGTGGGCAACATAGTGGCTAAGTGGGTAACACTAACAGCACTGGGATCCCCAATACAAATCCTGGTCAAGATAGTATGTGCATGGAGCTTGCATGCTCTCCCTATGCTTGTGTGGGTTTCCTCCCACGCTCCAAAGGCATGCAGGTAAGTTAACCTCCCTGGCGGTATTCCCGAGTGTGGCTCGGGGTGGATTTTCAGTACCAAGAACGGTAACCCCGAGCCACACTCGGGATTGCATCGCTGGATCCAGGCAATGTTACTCACCTTGTCCCCTGGATCCAGCGATGTCCTCCCGCGGTGTCAGCGTGTCTGTATGCTGGCAGATGTCTCTGTGTGCCGGGCTCCATTCCCTGCAAGCGTCGCGTCGCACGGGGATGGAGACCGGCGGGAAATTCAAAAAGTGAAACACACAGCACATACAGTACACTGTAATCTTATAGATTACATTACTGTATGAAAACATTTTACATCCCCTTTGTCCCTAGTGGTTTGCCCAGAGCCCTGCATGCACTTTTATATAATAAATGTCATTCTTTCTGCCTGGAAACATGAGAATGTCCATAGCAACCAAAAAGTGTCCCTTTGCGTCAAAAGTGTTTTTTTATTAGCTAGAAAACACCGATAGTAAATAAGAATGATTTGCAGAATTGAGTGATACTGATTTTTGGGGAAATTTATCATCAGAAACTGAAAGTGACGACAGCGACAATTCTGCAAATGTGCAAATTTCTGCGTTTTTGGTTTGATTACATTATTGAATAAATTTTATTACTATTATATTATTATTTTTGATAATTATTTTTAGTTATTTATTATATTATAATTTATGATTTCATTTTTCAAACTTTTTCATACCCGGGATGTCTACTAGGCTCTTGTTTGGACAGATTTAAGTGAGTTATTCCTAATAATTACAGGCCTACAATATAAAACGCCAAATTTCCATGCAAAATAATTGTACCGCTTTCTGCACCAAAAATCTGACATAATCATACCGCCAGGGAGGTTAATTGGCTGCCCTGTAAGTGGCCCTAGCATGTGTATGTATACATGTGAGATATATATACAGCGGGTAAAATAAGTATTGAACACGTCACCATTTTTCTAGGTAAATATATTGGTAAAGGTGCTATGAAATTTTCACCACATGTTGGTAACAACCCATGCAATCCATACATACAAGGACACCAAAACAAATAAGTTCAGAAATGAAGTTATGTGTAATAAAATGGAAAGACAGGGGGAAAAAGTATTGAACACCTGAATAAAAGGAGGTGCAAAAAGCCATGGTAAGCCAAGACACCAATTAAATTATATTAGAAATTAGAAAGCAATCCTGCCCCTTGTCAGTGCAAATTAATATCAGCTGGTTCAGTCTCAACTGATGGCCTATAAATTAGTGTTTCATTAATAAGGTATCACACAAGAAACATCTCATGATGGGTAAAAGCAAAGAGCTCTCCCAAGACCTTTGCCACCTTATTGTTGCAAAACATACTGATGGCATTGGTTACAGAAAGATTTCTAAACTGAATGTTCCAGTGAGTGCTGTTGAGGCTATAATCCGGAAGTGAAAAGAACATAATTTCACCATAAACCGGCCTCGACCAGGTGCTCCTCACAAGATTTCTGACAGAGGAATGAAAAGTATAATCAGAAGATTTGTCCAAGAGCCAAGGACCACTTGTGGAGAGCTTCAGAAAGACCTGGAATTAGCAGGTACAATTCAAAGAAAACAATAAGTAATGCACTCACCGGCCATGGCCTGTATGCACGTTCACCACGCAACTTTCCATTGCTGAAGAAAAAGCATGGTGAATCTCGTTTAAAGTTTGCTGCACAACATTTAGACAAACCTGTGAAATACTGGGAGAATATAGTCTGGTCAGAGGAGACCAAAATGGAACTCTTTGGAAGCCGTAATACACACCGTGTTTGGAGGCCACATGACACTGCACATCACCCCAAAAACACCCCCATACCAACAGTGAGGTTTGGAGGTAGGAACATCATGCTGTGGGGCTGTTTTTCAGCATATGATACTGGCAAACTTCATATGACTGAAGGAAGGATGAATAGAAAAATGTACCAAGACATTCTTGATGAAAATCTGCTGCCATCTACCAGGATGATGAAGGTGAAATGAGGGTGGACATTTCAGCAAGACAATGATCCCAAACACAAAGCCAAGGAAACTCTCAATTGGTTTCAAAGAAAGAAAATAAAGCTGCTAGAATGGCCCAGCCAATCACCTGCAGGAAATAAAAAACATGTTAGAGTTGGACGTGATAGAAGAGTCCCACAGTGCCTGGTCAAGCCCCATAGTGCTGGTCCCAAAGCCCGATGGCATTATCAGGTTCTGTAACAATTTCAGGAAGCTGAATAACATGTCTACGTTTGACGCATACCCGATGCCGCCGGTTGACAAACTTGTGGACAGGTTGGGAGGTGCCGGTTCATAACAACGCTAGACCTAACTAAGGGCTACTGGCAGATCCCCCTCACGGAGTCAGCAAAGGAAAAAACTGCCTTTTCTACTCCCGAAGGGTCCTTCCAGGACAAGCAAATGCTGTTTGGGCTGTATGGGGCCCCTGCATCGTTCCAGAGAATGATGGACAAAACATTGAGGCCACATTGCCCCTATGCAGCCACCTATTTGGACGATGTGGTCATCCACAGCCCAGATTGGGAATCGCACCTGCCTTGAGTACAAGCAGTGGTAGATTCTCTTAGGGTTGCAGGTCTAACAGCACCCAAAAAGTGCGCCATAGGCCTGGAGTAAGCCAAGTACTTTGGGTATGTTATTGGTCGGGGACTGATCAAGCCCCAGACCAACAAGATCGAGGCAATTCAAAAGTGGCATCAACTGGTAAATAAAAAACAAGTTTGTGCTTTCCTGGGGACTACAGGATATTACAGGCGTTTCATACCCGACTTTGCCACCATTGCCATCCCTCTAACCGACCTGACAAAGGGTAGAGGGTCGGGCATGGTTAAATGGAATCCTGAAGACGAGAAGGCATTATAGAAGTTGAAGCAGGCCCTTTGTATACAACCGGTGCTCGTGACCTCAGACTTAACAAAAGAGTTTGTTGTACAGACAGACACCTCTGAGGTGGGACTAGGTGCTGTTCTGTCCCAGATCAGAGATGGTGAGGAGCACCCAGTCGTCTACTTAAGAAGGAAGCTTAACAGACATGAGAGGAATTATGCCATAGTGGAGAAGGAGTGTCTGGCTGTGAAGTGGGCCTTAGAGGCCCTGAAATACTACCTGCTAGGAAGGTAATTTAGGCTAGTCACCGACCATGCCCCTGAAGTGGATGTGTAACAACAGGGAGAAAAATAGCCGGGTGACTAGGTGGTTCCTGGCCCTACAGCCATTTAAATTCACAGTGGAAACTGGGCGGGAAGGCCCCAGTGGCTTGAGCAGAGGGGGAGATATGTGACATTATGCGAGGCGTGATGGTGGACGGGTGATATTTGTTGCCTCACATGCATTCACTTGGAGTGGACTAGCGAGAGCCTGACCTGGGTTTTGCCAGATGCTGTTGGGGTCTGCCTTAGACCTAATGTCTTGGAGATCTGACCATCAGGTTCGGTTAGAGAGGCAGCATTCTGCCCATTTGACCTCCTGTCTATAACCAGTGACCAATCAAGTCAGTCCAGAGCGATCTCTATTTTTCTAAAACACGTACAAATTTTAGGAACTGCAACCATTTTTACACAGTTCCCCACCATTTTCAGGAGAAAATGAACATAATGTGGGAGATTAGCTTGTGGGGATCAACTTTCCTGTTGATCCCCATGAGCTAATCAGCGTGCAGGCAACTTTCTTTAATATCTGGCAGCTTGCCAGGTATATTGGTAAAAGATTTGCAGAGTAAAAGCAAACAAAACAGAAAATAAATCCTTGCCGCCTAGCGCTAAACTAAACAGTATAGTTTCCTAACTATACGGTGTGGGGCTGGCCCGAGACACCCACAGAACATAAGCCACAATGCAAACCTTGTCTTTTAAAGTCCAAACAGACACAGAGCTCCATCAAATCCCTCTCTGAGTTCCAGGTCAGAGCTCTAGTGAGATCTCTTCCTGATCATTTAAGCCACCTGCTGGTGGACTACAAACTCTGGACCGGAACCAGCCCTGCCATGGTGGCTGGCAAAATCCGTTCCGGACTCTGTTTAATCCAGTCCACATGAACGCATACCAAGCAACAAGTAGCGTCCATCTACTACTTCGCCTTGCATACTGTCACAATAATCATAAATAAAATCTTAATTTTTAATATTTTGTTGAGCATCCTATACTGGTAATGACTGCCTGAAGTCTGGAACCCATGGACATTACCAAAGACTGGATTTCCTTCTTTCTGATGCTTTGCCAGGCTCTAATTGCAGCTGCCTTCAGTTGTTCTTTGTTTGTGGGTCTTTCTGCCTTTAGTTTTGCCTTTAGTTTTGCCTTCAACAAGTGAAATGCATGCTTAATTGGGTTTCAGATCAGGTGATTGACTCGGCCATTGCAGAATACTCCACTTCTTTTCCTTCAAAAGCTCCTGGGTTGCTTTTGCAGTGTGTTTTGGATCATTGTCCATCTGTACTGTGAAGCGCTGTCCAATCAACTTTTCAGCATTAGGCAGAATCCGGGCTAACAGTATTTTTCTAAACACTGCAGAATTCATCCGGCTGCTTCTGTCTTCTGTCACATAATCAATAAACACCAATGTCCCAGTGCCACTGGAAGCCATGCATGCCCATACCATCATCTTGCCTCCACCATGTTTTACAGATTACAATGTGTGCTTTGGATCATGAGCTGTTCCAATCCTTCTCCACACTTTTTTCTATCCGTCATTCTGGTACAAAATAATCTTAGTTTCATCCATCCAAAGAATGCTTTTCCAGAACTGGTCTGGCTTTTTTAGATGTTTTTTGGCAAAATCTAATCTGGCTTTTCTATTCTTCAGGCTTATGAATGGTTTGCACCTTGTGGTGAACCCTCTGCATTTGCTCTCGCGAAGTCTTCTCTTGATTGTAGACTTTGACAATGATACTCTCACCTCTTGGAGAGTGTCCTTGACTTGCCTGGATGTTGTGGGTTGTTATTTACCATAGAGAGGATCCTGCCATCATCCACCACTGTTGTCTTCCATGGACGTCCAGGCCTTATTATGTTGCTGAGCTCACCAGTGATTTCTTCTTTCCTCAGAATGTAACAATCTGTTGATTTGGCCACTCCTAATGTTGCTGCTATCTCTCTGCTGTATTTGGATGTACATACCCTCAAATTAAACTTGAGAGTGAGAGTGTGCAGCCCAGATCCATTATATAACTATAGCTTGAATATGTTTTGGTAAATGCCTGAACAAAAACAAAATAACAAAATTGTGCCTGTGTCCAAATATATATGGACTTAACTGTGTATGTATGTATGTATGTATATATATATATATATATATATATTTACACTGAGCAAAATTATAAACGCAACACTTTTGTGTTTATCCCTATTTATCATGAGCTGAATGCAAAGATCAACAACTTTTTCTATGTACACAAAAGGCCTATTTCTCCCAAATATTGTTCACAAATCTGTCTAAATCTGTGTTAGTGAGCACTCCTCCTTTGCCGAGTTAATCCATCCACCTCAAAGGTGTGGCATATCAAGATGCTGATTAGACAGCATGATTACTGCACAGGTGTGCCTAAGGCTGGCCACAATAAAAGTCCTATATTTCCCCTGAAGTTATTTGTGAGGTTTTCTTTGCATCCTGAACAATTTTCCTGGCAGTTGTGGCTGAGATGTTAGTTGGTCTACCTGACCGTGGTTTGGTTTCAACAAAACTCCTCATTTTCCACTTCTTGATTATAGTTTGAAAACTGCTGATTGGCATTCTCAATTCCTTAGATATCTTTTTATATTCTTTTCCTGTTTTATACAGTTCAACTACCTTTTCCCACAGATCCTTTGACAATTATTTTGCTTTCCCCATGACTCAGAATCCAGAAACATCAGTGCAGCACTAGATGAAAGATGCAAGGGTCTGTCAGGAGTCCAGAAACTCATTGACCTTTTATACACACACACTAATTACAAGCAAACAGATCACAGGTGAGGATGGTTACCTTTAATAGTCATTCAAACCTATTTGTGTCAACTTGTGTGCATGTTATCAGGCCAAAATCACCAGGGTATGTAAATTTTTGATCAGGGTCATTTGGGTAGTTTCTGTGGTCATAATGATTTAAAAGAGTAAACACAGTTGATTGATAATAAATGGCTTCAGCCAAACACTAACCATAAGTGAAAGAAATGTTTTTGTGTTATCATTCATATTCTCTGAAAAACAAAATATATAGCCAATGGCCCCCTTAGGGGTGGCTGAGTGTTGTGGTTCACCTGCTCATACTGCCCTCAATCACATCCATACCGCACCCGGAGTCACAGAACAGGCCGGTACTTTGTTTTGTTTTGTCCTATTAGGGGATTGAACTTGGATGGGGATTAGGGATGTTATGGGATGCCCATGGAATCAGTTGCAAACTTGCACAGGGCCACTATATACAGCTCCTCTTGTCCTCTAGCACTTCACTTTCTCCAGTTACACTTGTTTCTCTAAACTCCAGGACCACAAGGAAATTTACTAGGCCTTCTCCATTTCTCCAGCCTGACTAGCACATGGTGAGGCCTGCCATGCTGCGCGCGGGGCCTCAGAACCACCCATTACAGGTGGGGACAGTTGGTCCCCTAGTTGTAGGTACACTGATGTGCTAGCCGGCCCGTTGGACTACTACTCCCTGCCTATCCTCTTGCTGCAGGCCCTGTCAGCTCCTCCCGCTGTGTTGGTCTTCTCCACTGCCGCCATGACACCAGTCCCTTATTGACTCCTGCATCCTTCCCAGACTGTCTCTCACCCCAATCTGCTCCGGCATGCCTCTACAGCTTCCCAGAGTGTGTGCCACTCACCTTTGGATTCCTGACTGAGCTTCTCCAGTAGTGCTGTCTGTTGCTCTCCTGCTCCCTTGTGCTGCTCTAGGATCTCTCACCTCTCCTCCTGGCTGCACTCAAGCCCAGGCCTCAAGGCCCCCCCCCAGACTGGGGGCTCCCTCCCAGATGAGGTCTCTGCAACCTCAGCTACATCCCAGCTCTTCCACCCGAACTACACCTCCCAGACTGGGCTGATTCTAAGTATTTAAGGAGGCCTGCCCCCTGCCAATCCAGATTTGGGATTGGTCAGGGTTCCTTAGAACACTCCAGATGACTACACCTCCCTCCCAGCTCTCTGACCAGAAACCCTCCACTAGTTTCTGGAAAGAAGTGGGAGTTCCTGGTGACCTCATCTGTGAATCGCTCAATCCTACCTGAGCTACTCCCAGCCCAGAACAAAAACAATCAGGCCTGCACACCAGTCAGGCCTGATAAAATTTTTCTCACCTACCAAAAAAATCTATCCACACTAGCTCCCACTTACCAGGAGGCGCTACATAGATATATATATTAATATATATATATGTATATATACATAAATGAATAAATATTATGTATATATTCACCTAAAACCCACATACATAGGATAATTGCACTCTTATCACATGAATGATTTTCTGACACAAAGCTATTTCATTAGGACCAATCACATTTTTAATTAGCTGCGTTTATCCTCGGCAAGACTTTACATTTACAGGACAATAAAGTCAGTGTACAGCCAAGCAAAGAACACATTAGAACATAATAATTGGGCTCTGGGAAAGGATGATAGCATTATGTTGGGGCCACATGGAGGAAGCGATTGGTCCCCCATTAGTGTCTGTCTGGCGGCATGTGTGTGAGTAGGATGTCCTCACCTCCCGGGGGGAGGAGGGGGCCCCTGGCACAGTGCGTCTGATGAGCCAGCTTTGCTTCTGTTCTCTCTCTGGATGGATTGTGGTCGGTTGCAGCTCTGCTCTAAACCGTCATTATTCCCTCTTCACTGGATAATTGGGAGATTTCAGGAACTTAGAGACAGTGCGGTTGTGACAGGTCTGTGGAAAGCACAGACAGAGCAGAAACTGCTGTAATTAGCAGGAGTGCAACTGTACGCCTACGCATCACCCCCCCCCCCACCCCCACCCCGAATCCTTCAGGACGCACAGCGCCTCAGCTGGAGTGACACTTACCCCCCCCCTCCCTCGGCAGTCACTTAATATCCCTTTCTACAATGCATGTCCGCAGGCTTCACTTTGTATATAGAGAATTAATGGAACATTAGACGATCTTATCTACCGCTGTGGAATCGCACATGTTATCATTGACTTGTAGATTAAATAGACGCCAGGGATGGGGGAAAAAAAAACTACCTTAAGACACAAACGGGCCTGGATCACATGAAGAAGATTGCATTGCATTTCTGAGCAGTTGAATTCGCTTAGAGATCTGTGAGTCTTTCAGGTTCGGGCCTTGATATGAATGTTCAGCTCTCCGTAGACACCCCCAAGCTGAGCGGTTTAGGTGGGGAGGGCGAGGGCATCAAAAAGCTGGATGTTTTGTCCTCCGGAGGCCAGGCTGGCCCGGTTAGGAGTCTTCAGCACAGTTCTGGCCTTAGGTTATACGGCCCTCTATGCTTCCCTTGTAGCCATTCCCTCTGGTGCCTGTCAAGAATCAAAAATGATGGCCTTATCTGTGAAAGTCCTGACATATTTCCCATTGAAATAACCCAGCATGGTACATAGGCCACTTTATTCAGCTGATTTATATCAAAGCACAACTTTTTTCTGACAATGCATAGATTTGCCATTACCGTCTGGCAAGCCAGAAGCTGGCAATTGTGCAAATTGCAAATGTTTGAAAATCCTCTGCGCGTGCGCAGGATGTACCGCCGGTCTCTGCCAGATATTTAAGAAGTGGCAGAGCCCGGCAGTGGATCTGAACACACGTCATTACCATCTGGCAACCCAGAAGCTGGCAGTGTACAATATGCCTCGTGCTGTACATGCACTGCAAATTCGGAAAAAAACTACCCCTGCAGAAATTCACCGCTGCATCAATCCCCCTTCCCAGGGGAGGGCTGGCAGCCTTAGGCCTGGGGGGCAAGTCCAGTCAAGTAGCCCATTGAACTAATTATAATGGATATTGGTATTATGAAGCAAGACAAATATAATACAATGTGGTAACATAATTTAATGTTAATAGCAACAAAGGAGCTTTAATAAAGAATGCATCAATGCAGCCTCACCACCAACCAATGCAGCCTCACCAGTGCCCATCAATGCAGCCTTACCGGTGCCTACCAACTGCAGTTAATTGGTGGCTGCGCCCCTGGCTCCTACTTCCTTCCTCCACAAGAAGAAAAATGTGTGAGCAGCCATCGGCCATTTTGAATGTAAGTTAGGGTGGCCTGGGGGGCAATTGCCACCCTGTCCCCTGGCCCAGCCCTCCCCTGCCCCTTCCTCCCAATCCTCTTCTTCACAGCCATCTTCAGAAATCCCCTGTGTGTGTGCAGATGTACCCCCAGGGCTCTGCCAGGTATATGACACTTGTCAGCACTGCATCTACGCACATGCCGGGGGTTTCTGCACTTGCGCACCAATGCCTCAAGTTCTTGGTATGAGCACTGTACCGGTCGCGGCATCTGTACGCATGTGCAGCACTCATGAGCCCCTGGATAGGCGTAATGCACACTAGGCTCTTCTGAACACTTCTCTCTTTGACAGGAGAAAAGCAGCATTTAAAACGCACCTAAAGCCCTGTTTTTCAGATGCGGTTAGGAGCGTTTAGATGTGTTCAGGCACATCAAGCGTTTGGTCCTTTATTCATTTCATTGGCCAGAATATTCATTTATTCTGGCCATTGAAATAAATAAATAAATATTCAAGCACTAAACACGCTTAGGGGATTATTTATTAAAACTGGAGAGTGCCATATCTGGTGCAGTTCTGCATAGAAACTAATCAGCTTCCATGTTTTCTAGTAAAAGCTTAATGAACAAGCTAAACTTAGAAGCTGATTGGCTACCATGCACCGTTGCACCAGATTCTGAGTGCACCCATTTTAGCAAATCTCTCCAAATGTGTTTTAGGAGCAGTTGCGCGCGGTTAGGCGCATTTTTTCTGCCCAAGCGTTCCTTTCTACAAAGGGATTTCTGCAGCTGAACACCCCTGCCTCTAAACTCCCCTAAAAGCCTATGGGGGTTATTTACTAAAACTTTAGAGTGCAAAACAATCAACTTCCAGGTTTTTTTTTCAAAGCTTAAAGCGGCGTTCCACCCAGTTAAAAGTCAGCAGCTACAAAAAGTGTAGCTGATGACTTTTAAAGCCGTTGCATACTTAAAGTGGTAGTAAACCCATCCATTTAACAGGTTAAAAACCAGTTACATTTCCAGCACGTGCCGGAAATGTAACACTCCCATTGGTTGTGCTCTAAGCCAAACTGTCAAACCATCCAATGGCTGGTGTCATAGCTGATCACATGTGCAGTATTATGGCAGTTGTAGATTAAACAAAGGCCAAGATGGCAGCTTCCTTGGCTGAAAATGATAGGAGGGTTTATTACCACTTAAAAAAAAAAAAAACTGTAAGGCAAAGGCATAATGAGCTAAAATGCACCTAGCTCATTATGAAATACTTACCTTAGAACGAAGCTCCGACGGGTCCGCTCGGTCCCCACAGAGGGAGCTAACATTTTCCCTCTGGGGATCCTTCCGAGTTCGCGGCTTCGGCGCTGTCAGTGGCCGGAGCTGCGAGACGTCACTTGCGCTGGGCCTTCGCCGGGATGCGCCGTGACGTCAGCAGCTACATGAAGGGCAAATGTCTCCTAAACCGTACAGGTTTAGAAGATATTAATTTTACCCACAGGTAAGCCTTATTATAGGCTTACCTGTAGGTAAAAATCAGTAATAGGGGTATGTGACGAACGCGGGTATCAGATTGCTGCCCTCCTCAACGACGGGTGACCGAGGACCCCCCTGATCTAATACTGCACTTATCACGAACGTAACAATGCCACTCTCAGCTGCTTTCAGCACAAAGATTTCCCACTTTGTGGGACCACCGTCTAAATGCCATCCGCCTGAGAGCGATTGTTACTGGGCTAATTCAAACAATTAACCCTTTGACTGCCACCCCCTCTATTGGAGCCAGAGGAGCTCAAAATTTCAGCAATACCAGTATTTCAGAATAACCACCTGTAACACACTCACCGCAGACAGTTATATCCAGATACGTTATTTTAAAAACAGTAGCGCTCTTCAAAGGAACAGATTTGTGATAGTTCCATTAAGAGCTTTAGGAACAAATTTAACACTTTTCAAAATAAGGTTTAGCAATGAAAAGGTGAAGTTTTAGGTGCAGTAAAATATTTACAGAAAAATAAAAGAAGGTTGCAAAATACTGAGACAAAATATACAGCAAAGGAACAGAATGAAATACCTGCATTTGAAATGTCTGTGCCTAATCAGTGTTCGAAGATTATTTTCTGGTTCTCTGATGTTGCTTCATTGATGGTAATTGAGAACTGACCATTGATCTTAGCAATGCCTTTTTCTCTGGGTGACAAGGAGGAGCCATATGCTCCTGACCATTCACATGAGTGGGCGGTTTCTTAGACAATGTCCAGGGTGGCCCGTTTCGGTACATGCTTCTTAATTCAATCATGGTTTATGAAAATCATATCTCATGATTGAGCCACCGGCAAATCTCACAGTAAGAAATTCAATCTCAGCACACATAAAGCTTTCAACTGATTCCAAACATGAGAGTTCTGAGAGCTTCTAGGACCCTGGGAAGGGAACATACTAGTTCTATCCCTCCTTGGGTAACAAGGGGGTAATGTTTATACTTGAATAATCCGGGCCGAAATTCTACATTCAAGTATGTACGTTTTATCACTATGGCATGCTCCTAACTGAAATTATGAATTGATGGAAGTTTTTGGGAAGTTTTAAGACAGGGAGAGGGTCACTTTGAGGTTAGAGTTGCCTGGATGATTTATGGGCTCGCATATCCGGGCATCAGTTTGGTATATGGCTGTTTAAAGATAAAAACAAACAAATTTCTCTTTCTGGCTTGTCCAGATGCCCCTTTGAGGTTGATCTGGCCAGAAAGGGAGGGGGTGGAAATGAGGAGTTTTGTCCTACGTTCAAAATGCTATGGCTGACCATCACAAAGGAGTTGCCTTCCGCAGTGGGGGCAGCCTTGCTTGCGTCTCATGCATGATATCATGATTTCATGTGTTTCTCACACGTGATATCATCACAGGGTATACAACCGCTTTAACAATCGGACACTCACCTGTCCCAGGCTCCAGCGATGCGGTCGCCCGTGGGCTCACTCTTCTCCCCCTCCTCTCGGCGGTGCCGGCATCACAAGTGTGGGCACCCGGCTATGGCTCCAAAGCTGGGCACGCACTGCACATGCGCGAGTCGCGCTGCGTCTTGTGAATGGCCGGCGTATCTTCTAGGACCTGTGACATGTTCCAAAAGATCGCTGAGAGGGGAGGGGTAAGGTGAACTTCCTCCTGGAGCCGCGGCTCTAGGGGAGGAAGAGGACCACAGGGTCCCCGGTACACCCCAAAAAAATGACACGCCAATTGTGGCATGTCAGGGGTCCCCTTCCCTTAAAGTGGAAGTTCCACTTTTGGGTGAAACTCTGCTTTAATTAAACAAGCTGAAGCTGATTTTCTACCATGCACAGCTGCACCAGATTCTAAACGTTCCAGTTTTAGTAAATCAACCCCTATGTGTGAATTATTATTATTATTATTATCATACAGTATTTATATAGCGCCAGCAGTTTGCGCAGCGCTTTACAAAAATGAAGGCAGACAGTACAGTTACACCACAATTTGGTACAAGAGGAATCAGGGGGCCCTGCTCGTTAGAGCTTACAATCTAAGAGGGAGGGTCAATTGATACAAAAGGTAAAGGCTGTGGGGGATGAGCTGATGTAGAAAGAAAGAGTATTAGGTAGAAGCAGGATAGGATTCTTTAAAGAGAAACATTTTCAGGGATCGTCTAAAGATGGATAGATTAGAAGACAGTCGGACTGATTGGGGTAGGGAGTTCCAAAGGATCGGAGAAAATCTTGGAGGCGAGCATGGGAGGAGGTGACAAGTGAGCTAGAGAGCAGGAGGTCTTGAGAGGACGGAAGAGGGCGGCTTGGTTGGTATTTTGAGACTAGGTTAGAGATACAGCTGGGGGCAGAGTTGTGGATGGCTTTGTAAATTATTGTTAATACTTTGAATTTTATACGTTGGGTGAGTGGTAGCCAGTGGAGAGATTGGCAGAGAGGGGTGGAGGACACTGAGCGGTTGGCAAGGTAGATAAGTCTTGCAGCAGCATTCATTATTGACTGAAGGGGGGATAATGTATGCAAAGGTAATCCAATGAGGAGAGAGTTGCAGTAGTCGAGGCGAGAGATAACCAGAGAGTGAATTAGAACCTTGGTGGTGTCATTGGTTAAAAAGGGGCATATTCTAGCGATGTTGCGTAGGCTGAGGCGGCATGATTTGGACAGGGATTGGATGTGGTCTTGAAAGGACAGTTCAGAGTCTAGGGTTACCCCTAGCACCCTGGCATGTGGGGGCGCACTAATAGTTGTGCCATTGATCTTAACAGAGAAGTCAAGGGAAGGGGTACGTGGGGGAGGAAATATAATGAGCTCAGTTTTAGATAGATTCAGTTGAGGAAGTGCTGTGACATCCAGGCTGATATGTCTGTTAGTAAGGCAGTGATCTGTGAGGAGACTTATGGGGTGAGCTGAGGGGTAGAGAGATAGATTTGGGTGTCATCGGCATATAAATGATAGCGGAAGCCATGGGAGGTTATCAGCTGACCCAGGGAGGACGTGTAGATCGAGAATAGTAGGGGTCCAAGGACAGAACCTTGGGGGACCCCAACGGTGAGAGGAGTTGAAGAGGAGGAAGTGGAGTTGTAAGTGACACTGAAGGTGCGGTGAGATAGGTAAGATTCAAACCAACGGAGAGCACAGCCACCAAGCAAATTGAGTTTTTTGAGGAGGAGGGGGTGATCAACTGTATCAAAGGCAGCGGAAAGGTCCAAGAGTAAGAGTATGGAATAATGACCGTTTTTTGCTGTTAGTTAAGTAGTTTGTGAGTTTTAGGAGGGTCGTTTCTGTGGAGTGGTGTGGGTAAAATCCAGACTGAAGGGGATCAAGAAGGTTGTTTTCAGTGAGGTGGTCACTCAGTCGGTTGTAAACTAAACGTTCAAGGATTTTGGAGGCAAAAGGGAGTAAGGAGATGGGTCTTAGGTTGTTAAGATTGGTGGGGTCCAGTGTGGCCTTTTTTGGTATGTGACTTTTTTGGAGTGACTAGTGCATGTTTTAGAGGGTTGGGGAAGATGCCAGTAGAGAGGGAGAGGTTGAAGATATGAGTTAAAGAGTGTAGGATAGAGTCAGGGGGTGACTGTAGTAGTTGAGAAGGAATGGGGTCTAGGGGGCAGGAGGTTAGGTGGGCGTTAGAGAGAAGTTTAGTGACTTCCTCTATGGTAGCTGGGTTAAATGAGAGTATTGATTGTGCAGGAGGACAAAGAGTATGAGGGGGGTGAGAAATCTGTAGAGAGGAGATCTCGAGACGAATTGTATCAATCTTATTTTTAAAGTGATAAGCAATCTCTATAAATACATAGACTAACACAGAGGGGCATTTAAGGGCAAAAAGAAGTCAACTGCTTGTAAAATGGGTGTTTGACAGTTGCAGTGGGCATGAGGCCATACAGTAGGTGTGACGTGGCAATCCCATAAGGTAGGAGTTGGGTCATCTCAAACACATATGGGCCATCCCTTGGAAGCAAGGCAACATGCAGAAAAAAAGCATCATAAATAACCATAGGTTCGTTGTAATAAGTGACAACCACTAGATTGTGTGTGCTAGACTGTTTGAAGGAAAAAAGAATGTTCAGCAGATTGTGCAGGCATGTCAGATTGCCATGTAGTCACTGCGGCGTGTAGAGATAAGTAAATTGGCAGGTGGTTTACTGCAACTAAAAGCGTAGAAGCAAATCAATGTTTGTAGATCTGCCTAAATATGTACATATTGTATGTGTATATTACACTGGATCACCAGCATATTTCATTCCGACAACGTTATATTTAAAGAGGAACTTCAGTCTGCTCACATAATTTGTAATAAAAACATCTTTGCTATTCTGAAGCTTCCCTCCAACCACTTTGCATATTATTTTATATATACTGTGATTCTGTACTCGCCAAATATGCTGCAGAAATCTCCCTCCACTAAGTCTGGCTGCAGCCATTTTAACTGTGGGCAGCTGAAGCTGCTGCCGGTTCACTTCCTGGATTTACACAGACACACAGAGGCACACCTCCATCTCTGCAGCTTTCATTGGCCCTCTTATGACTCATCCCCCCTCCCTTCCTGGCAAACTCTTATGAGAGAGAGAGAGAGCTGTGCATGATGTCATAAGCCTAGGCTAATGAGCAGACAAGAAACAGGAAGTGGGCTGTATAAGGTATTTACTGGCAGAAAAAAATGTTTTACTACCCAAAGTTAAAACAACACAGGCAGAAGATTTAATAGATGGAAAGATGAAAAAATGACTGAAGTCTCACTTTAAACGTAATCTTTAAATCATTAAAGGGTAATCCCAATAGGAACATGTCTAAAAGGATGCTGGCCCAGCAGATTTCCTCATTAGTGCTCTGCAGGTGCACAGCTGGTTGATAATTATGAAGCCACTCCCATTAGACTCACTTAGCACAAGGGCACAGAGGAAAAAATAGTGATTTCTTCAGAATAGCAAAAGGTAGGAATCTGCAACAAATTTGTTATAATCCTTGCAATGCACAGAGATCACGCAGAGGGGAATGTTTTTTCCTCAACAAAAGTGGAGTTACGATTTAACCACTTGCCAACCGGGCCATAGCCAAATTACGGCTACAGTGCAGTCAGATAATTCTGGGAGGCCGTCATATGACGTCCTCCCATAATCGCTCCCTGGGGCGAGCACCCGGGAATGTCCGTGACCATTGGGTCTCCCAGACCCGGCGTGTCACATATTGGGGCAAAGGGCCAATAAGAGCGGCCCTTTACCACATGATCACTCCGTCCAATGAAGGAGTGATCGCTTGTAAACAAACTGGAACATGTCCGGTTCGGCTCCTCCTCTCTCCCCACACTGATCCGTACAATGTGCAAGGAGAGGAGGGAGCCAGTGCAGCAGCGCCGTGGGCTGGATCTGAAGTGCCCACAGCGCTGATCTGTGCCCATCCCAGGCTCATCCATGCTCCATCCCTGGCTCATCCATCCACATGCATGCTCCATCCCTGGCTCATCCGTCCACATGCATGCTTCATCCCTGGCTCATCCATCCACATGCATGCTCCATCCTTGGCTCATCCATCCATGCTCCATCCCTGGCTCATCCATCCACATTCATACTCCATCCCTGGCTCATCCATCCACATTCATGCTCCATCCCTGACTCATCCATCCACATGCATGCTCCATCCCTGACTCATCCATCCACATTCATGCTCCATCCTTGGCTCATCCATCCATGCTCCATCCCTGGCTCATCCATCCACATTCATACTCCATCCCTGGCTCATCCATCCACATTCATGCTCCATCCCTGACTCATCCATCCACATTCATGCTCCATCCCTGGCTCATCCATCCACATTCATGCTATATTCCTGGCTCATCCATCCACATTCATGCTCATCCATGCTCCATCCCTGGCTTATCCATCCTCATTCATGCTCTTCCATGATCATCCATGGCTCATCCTTGCCACATCAGTGATCATCCATGCCACATTAGTGCTCATCCATGCCACATCAGTTCTCATCGGTGCCACATCAGTTCTCATCCATGCCACATCAGTGCTCATCCATGCCTAGGGTTGCCACTTCATCCCTTTAAACCCAAACACATATGAATTACACAGGTTGTTCTGAGGCTAATTTAATGCAGACAAGGCACCAAGTGAGGTTAATTACCACCTTAATCAGCTACAGAACCTGTGTAATTAATATGTGTTTGGGTTTAAAGGTATGAGGTGGCAACCCTATCCATGCCACTACAGTGCCCATCAGTGTGTCACAAATGTGTAAAAGGTACTCAAATTATATTTGAAATGTATTCCCTAGAACACCTGACGGTGCTCCCTGCATGCTGGGCCTCTCTTTGTAGCCAGGCTGTGTAAAAGTCTCACACATGTGGTATCACCATCCTCAGGAGGAGTAGTAGAATGTGTTTTGGGGTGTAATGTGTGGTTGTGTGAGAAATAACCTGTAAATATGACAATTTTGTGAAAAAAAAATAGAAAATAGAAAAAAAGTCTTAACTTTGCAAAAAATTGTGGGAAAAACTCACCATGCCTTTTACTAAATACCTTGGAGTCATTTGGGAAGTATGTGTACTTTCCTGGCTTGTTAGGGTCTCAAGAAATGAGATGGGCCATCAGTACATCAGGTGTGATCAATTTTCAGTGATTGGCAACATAGCTTGTAGACTCTATAACTTTCACAAAGACCAAATAATATACATTTATTTGGGTTATTTTTACCAAAGATATGTATGAGTATAACTTTTGGCCAAAATTTATGTAGAAAAATGCATTTTTTTTACAAAATGTTCGGTCTTTTTTCATTTATAGTGCAAAAAATTAAAAGCCTAGTGGTGATCAAATACCATCAAACAAAAGCTCTATTTGTGTGAAAAAAAGGACACAAATTTCTTATGAGTACAGTGTAGTATGACTGAGTAATTGTCGTTCAAAATGTGAGAGCACTGAAAGCTGAAAACTGGTCTGGTCAGGAAGGGGGTTTAAGTGCCCAGTGGGCAAGTGGTTAAAGATCTGTGTGTTCCATCATGGATCATACATATATTTTGATATACTAAGCAATGATTTCCTCATCTTTATATTACACAGACATTCCTCCTAGCTAGTTTTAAGCAAATCTGTTTCTGAAGGCTGCCATTGTTGGTCCTCTCCGGAAAACATTACTTTCATGGCTATCTGTGACCTTGAAGGAGTACTGAAGTTATATTCATAAAGCAATATTAAACCCAAAACCAAAAATGTGATATATTGCAGCTCACCAATCACTAGATGTGGTGGCTACATTAGTTTTATTTTTCAGGCTTTTTATCCCTTTGTTTTCCCCAGTGAACTGGCCAGTAACACACCTCCTGTATTATGTAGCTGCTACTCTGGATGAAGGAGCACAGTGGGGCACATTTGGATAGCAGCATTGTCAGTCTGCGGGAGGGTGTGTTCTCCCTGTGTTAGCAGATTTAAAAAGTGACAATACTGTTTCCCATGACTTAGAGTTATCAGAGATTTCATGTGTAGTACCCGCTACAGAGGGAAGGTTCCGAGCAAAATATCCGTGATCCCGGGGGTGCAGGTTCGGCTTGCAAACCGTGTCCAGGTAAAGGGAAAGATCCAGAAAACTGCACTCCAAAAAATGCTTCTTTATTGTAAGTATAGGTCCATACAGTGCAAAAATAGAGCAAGAAAAGCTAACGCGTTTCACGCCCTTCTTATGGGCGCTTACTCATAGCTGCTGTTGCTGTAGTAGTTATGAGTAAGCGCCCGTAAGAAGGGCGTGAAACGCGTTAGCTTTTCTTGCTCTATTTTTGCACTGTATGGACCTATACTTACAATAAAGAAGCATTTTTTGGAGTGCAGTTTTCTGGATCTTTCCCTTTATCAGAGATTTCAACCACAGGATCTTTCTCTTTCTGATCCTACATTCAAATCAAACATTTCTTGGATAATAGGATTGGCAGGGGGAGGCTCTCTAAAATACTCAGGGTCAGCCCAGCTGGGAGAGATGTGATCAGGTCCAAGATGTAGATGGAGTGTTAGGCTGTCAGGGCCTTTGAGAGAGCTCCCCAGTCTGGGGGTGGGGGTGACCTTGGGCCTAGGCTCAGGTGCAGACAGGACCCTCTTACAACCCACAGAGGTGTCCTGACCAGGAGACACAGGAGGAGCAAATGAGGACAGCAGGAGAACACTGCCAGGAAAGTTACACAGAGGCAGCCAATTGGGCTGATGAGTGTTCACGCAGTCAGGTGGACTGGGAGGCATGCCTGAGAGGACTGGGAGATTGCAGTCTGGGATGGGTTCAGAGCCAGTGGAGTGGGCAGTGGTGGCAGGGCCTGAAGATGTGGTGCTGGGATCAGTAGCCACATGGACAGCTAGCACTAGGACTATCAACATTTTTTGCTACACCAAAGGGGCCCGTGGTCATTCCTGCAAAGGGCATTTGATTAGGCCTGGCTGAGCCAGTGTCAGGTCTCAAATACAGTGCTAGCTGGTCCGGAAAGAAGTGTAACAAAGTGCTGTGCTGGAGCTAGAGGTAAGGAAGTGTATATACAGGGAGTGTATATAGTTCAGTCCTAAATCTTTACCATTTCTTCAATCAAGTGGGCATCCCATACTTACCTTTACCCCATCCAAGTTAAATTCCCCCAATAAAAAACAAATAGAAAAAAACAAAGTGCAAGCACTGTTTTTCTGCTTAAGGGTGACTGAGAACTGTGTGCCTGAGGTGCAGGGTGAGAGACGGACCACATCTACCAGCAGCCCCTACGGGCTGCACCTACACCTATAAGCAGCCCAATTTGACTCTCGTTTAGATGACCTGCACTCAGATTGTCCCTTTTGGAAGTCTAGGCTGGGGATCACTCTTGCTGATGATGAATGGGATCTCAACTACTTGTACCCACATTTGGGATCCCTGCACGTTTCCTCTCAGAAAAACAACTAAATGGTAAAGGCCCGTTAGTACAAAACACCATCAGTGCTCCACAAAATCTCACCTGTGGTATCAGAGCGTTATTGGTGCTGCGGCCAAGTAGAGGGCAACCTCATACACATTTGGTGGTCCTGCTTCAAGATTCAGGTGTTTTAGCAGAAAGTACACAATACTACTGTAGTGGTCTCAACCCACCCTTTGGAATTCACACCAGCGCAATACTTAGTTCATCTAAGGTTCTGAAACGACAATATTTTAAATCAGTTGCCATGCATATGATCAAAGCAGCAAGATTATTATGTATCCCGGGACACTGGAGGTCTCCATGCCCCCCTTGGCTTCAACACATTTCTCCCATCGCTGAGATGGAGGAGCTGATCTACATGGCACAAGACAAAATCTTGAAATTCACTTGAACCTGGTTATGTTGGACATATTTTCGGAACTCCTCGGCACATAGGGAAGTCATTCATGAATATTCCAATCCAACATCATTTTTTTTTGTAGTCAGGAGATTGGGCCTTACGCAGGACATCTTTTTACGCAATTACACAGCTGTTTTATTTCTAGTACCCTACTAGGTCACTTGGGGGGGGCAGTGGGTGCCTCCCAGGGTGGGCGTTTATGGTTGTGGGCAGTCAGCTGGCGGACTTGTTCTCCCCGTACCACCTTTATTGCTACCTACCTTCCTCCCTTCTTCCCTCTTCCCTACCCTGCCTCCAATCTTTTTTGTCCTCCGCCTTTCCCTCCTTACCTGTTGTGTGGTTTTGTTTTTGTCTCCCCTCCCCCTCTTCTCTTCCCCATCTTTTCTTTCTCTGTGCACCAGTTGCGGCTGGTGCTAAATATTTTGGGGGGGGGGGTGTGGGCAGCAAACTAACGCAGTGACGGATTGGAAGGCAACGGGAAGAATCTCCCCCATACAAATATACCTAAAAAGACCATTGGTGTTAGTGGTTACTTATATGAGCGGCAAATATTTTGTGTTGCTCAAGGAACCCCTAGCAAACTGGAGGAACACTGGGGTTCCATGGAATTCTGGTTGAGGAAGGAAGGCTACTTGATTGCCTCTTGACAGGGGTCGCAAACCCCCAGGCTGCGGACCAGTACCAGTCTGTGGCTTGTTGATGACTGGGCTGCATAACAGAAGGTGAGTGGCAACCAGGTCTGAACATGACTATCACAGATCAACTCCTGCTGTGCGGCCATGCCTGTGTTTCCTCTCCCAGCTCTCATGCCCAGCCATTGAGGTCATCCTATCAGCAGGCAGGGGGTGGGAGGAGCTGGAGAACTGCACAGAAAGTGGAAGTCTTTTCATATTAACAAGCGAGTAATCACCCACTGGTTAACATGATAAGTTGGGCAGCTCCCGCCCTCTGTCCAGATCTGCAGCTCCTCCCGCCCCCTGCCCTGCTGATAGAATGACATTGCTGGGGGGTTGGGAGACCCTGGAGAGGACACACGGGCTGAATCTTGCCTCTGCCCTTTCAAAGGTAGGACTGTGCAGGGGAGGCAGAGTGTGAAAGGGGGCACTGACATTAGTGAGAAAAAGGGGGGCATGACTGCAAGGGGCACTGTGATTTCTAGGGGCACTGTGATATAAAGGGGACTGTGCTGTAAAGGGGCACTGTAATCATTACAGTGCCCCTTTACAGTGCAGTCCCCTTTACATCACAGCCACCCCCCCCCCCCCATTACATTACAGTGCAGTCACCTTCCCATCACAGCCCCCTGTACAGTGCAGTCCTCATTACATTAATGTTAGGGGGAATACATTGTAAAGGGGCACTGTGATGTTTTAGGGGGGTTGTGATGTCACAGGGAACTGAGGGCACTGTGGGACTACTTTAAAGGGGGACCTGTGATGTAAAGGGGCACTGTGATGTAAAGGGGTACTATAAAGTTATAGGGGGGGTTGTGATGTGACAGGGAAGTGAGGACACTGTGGGACTGCTTTAAATGGGGACCTGTGAAGTAAAGGGGGACTGTGATGTAAAAGGGCACTATAATGTTATAGGGGGTTGTGATGTGACGAGGAACTGAGGACACTGTGGGACTGCTTTAAAGGGGGACCTGTGATGTAAAGGGGCACTGTGGACACTGACATAAAGGGGGTACTGTTCTATAAAGGGGGGTTGTGGTGTGAAGGGGGCTGAGGAATGACTCTGTGAATATCCCATTGACAAACCCCCCAGCCCAGTCCCTGGAAAAATTGGCTGCTGCGGTACCAAAAAGGTTGGGGATCGCTGCCTTAGGGTGTCAGGAATACATGTTTTCCCCATTGGAGCCATTTGACCAATTTTTTTTTTTTGCCATATAACGTTTCCCTGCAGCAATTAATATGGCATTACATGCAAGGGAAACACTATAGGGTATAATGGAGATCCCAGATGAAAGGCTAAGGCTAGAGGCATGGACACCTGCCATCAATTCTGAATGGCAGTGGATTAATTGTAGAGTGGGCCCCAGTCTAGTTTTAATTCCTAGGCCGCCATCAGTTTTAATGCAATCATGTATAAGGATCAGTGTACACTGTTACATGCTTCGGACATGGGTTTGTGATTTTTTGCAGGATTGGAAATGCAGTGTTTGCATTTTGGATCTCATACAGAAGTATAGTCTCTATAAATTAGTCATATCATAGCAACAGAAAATATGTTTGCAGGTACAGACAGTGTATATAAGCTTTGTTTGGAGTCTGGGGCCCTGGACAACCGCCCAATCAGGCCTTTTTATAGCTTTGAATGTGATGTATATAGTACTGTCAGGTCAAAAATGAGGACTTTGTTGTGAAGGTGATGACTGTTCAACTTGGCAGACATTTCAGACAAATATTCCATAGACTAATTTTTTCAGGAACTGAATGACAGTTGGAAAGAATGCTTACGCAGGAGTATGACACCAGCAGCTGAAGATATCCAACACATGAGACTCTGAGAAACCTCCCGACCCACAGACTGAAAAAAACAAAAACAAATCTTCACCATAAGGCCTCATTCACACGGACGTTTTTTGACGCCGGCGTTATCTGGCGTTTTTTGCAGCACTCTATGTTAGTCAATGTCCCCATAAAAACGTTGGCGTTTTTGAGCTGTAGATGACGTCGGCGTTAGTGAGCAGAAAGTAGAACCCACGGCCATCGTGTTCTGAGGCTGTAACGTTTTGGCATTATTATTATACCGGAGTTTTCCGGCGTTTTTTGACGCCGACGTTTTTAGGTTGAAAAATAGCAGAGGGATGATTTTTTTTAAAAAACGCCTATTGACGCCGAAGCTCACTAACGCTCAAAAACGCCAATGCATAACGCCGAAAAACGCCGACTTTTTTTCCTTGATGTCGGGCCCGACGTTTTGTTTATTTTTTTAGAAATGTCCGTGTGTATGAGGCCTAAAGGTAACTGCAAAGGTAAATTTACAGCATCAGTAAATTATTTCACTGCTTCTGTATTCAAGCTGCAGTCTTTGGAGTGACAAGTTTATAAAACTTTGGTGTAAAAGAGTATCTTATGTAGGTAAGTTTGTAGCGCTCCCATAGAATAGGTGCGTTTTTCTAGCAGGGTTTTGCTA
>BLSH010239872.1:384548-420816 GCA_018402905.1 Glandirana rugosa
TGGGGGATTGTCCGTTCCAAACGTCCTATTGACTTTATGTAGTGTCCACTATAGTAAACGACGAGTCACTAACGTCATAAGATCAGACGTAGAGGGGTTCCATTATGAATTTTACACCGGACAACCACCCAAGACTCCTGGCCTCAACTCTTGGTGACGAGATCACCTTGAAAACTTAGTTTTTGTTTAATATGTCGCGTACGAGGAATAATATTATATATTGTACACTGATTTTGACGAGAACACTTGGACATACAAAAGTGTCGTTTGGTTCCTTGACGACGATACATTTAACTAGTGACCGTACCTTGTTGATATTGTTACAATCGCGCGCAATCCCGGCTTAAAGGGACGACGTCATATGACGTCCACCCGCTGGAAGAGCAGGACCGCTCCGCCGTCATTTGACGGTGGGCGGTCCTGAGGTGGTTAATTTATTTATTGAGAGTGTCACGTTATATGATCATCAGAAGGAGCATGCGCTGCACACAGTACACATTGTTATAGTTGTTCCATGCCAGTGATCAATTTACATAGCAGCAGTTCCTTGGTTTGCTGTGAAAACATACAGGTTCACAAGAGCAGTTTTAGTCACATGTTATATATTATAATAAGGAGCATGCGCTGTATAATTTGTTTTTGATTCAAAAGTTCCACTAGAGCAGTGGTTCTCAACTCCGGTCCTCAGAACCCACCAACAGGCCACATTTTAAGTATTACCTTGGGGAGATGCAGACTAGAATACTGCAATCACTGAGCAGCAAATGATATCACCTGTGATGTATTTCAGTTATCCTGCAAACCTTGCCTGTTAGGGGGTCCCGAGTACAGGAGTTGAGAACCGTTGCACTAGAGGGAACAATTCATATAGCAGCAGCTCATCACTTATTAGATAATAAAGGTACATTTATTCCAAGGCACTTGTATCTTTCCAACATATACAGTTAACCCCTAGATCGCCCCCTAGAGTTTAACCCCTCCCTGCCAGTGACATTTATACAGTAATCAGTGGCTATTTTTAGCTCTGATCGCTGTATAAATGTCAATGGTCCCACAAAAGTGTCAAAAAGTGTCAGATTTGTCCGCCGCAATGTCGCAGTCCTGATAAAAATCACAGATCGCCGTCATTACTAGTACAAAAATTAAAATAATAATAAAAATGCCATAAATCTATCACCTATTTTGTAGACACAATAACTTTTGCGCAGCCCAATTCATGTACGCCTAATGCAATTTTGCATTTTTTTTAACCAAAAATATGTAGAAGAATATATATTGGCCAAAACTGGGGAAGAAATTTGTTTTTTTATATGTATAAATTTTTTCTTTCTTGGATATGTTACAGCAAAAAGTTAAAAAAAAGGTTTTTTTTCAAAATTGTCGCTCTTTTTTTGTTTATAGCGCAAAAAACAACAATTGCAGAGGTGATCAAATACCAACAAAAGAAAGCTCTATTTGTGGGGAAAAAATTACGTCTATTTTGTTTGGGTACAACGTCGCACGACTGCGCAACTGTCAGTTAAATTGACGCATTCCCGAATCGCAAAAAATGGCCTGGTCGTTAAGGGGGCTGAAGTGGTTAACATGCAACTATATAGATCAGACCAAAATGGGGGAAAATTGGGAGGAAAGAGGGACTTTGTTCCAAATCAGGGGCAGTCCCTCAAAATCAGTGACAGTTGGGAGCTATGCATATTTTTAGTAGTGATATACCAGCTAACAGGAGGATCTACAGCATGCAGTGAGGGAGCAGGTATTCTACACACCAGTGGCAGCCCGTCCATAGAGGGCGCACGGGCACCGCCCCCCCATCTATGCGTCCATAGTTGTCGGACTATGGATTCCAATGGGGGGGGGGGTTTTGAAACACATGATTAGAGCCAAAGGCTTCAAAAAAGGGTGGGCATGGACTCCCACCCAGTTGTGTGACAATAGCGAAATAATTTTTGCTATTTTCACACTAAAGTTCCTCCCCGCCAATCAGGAGGCAGATCATGAGACCTGTTTCCTGACTGGCCAAAGTGTCAGGTGATCCTATTGGATTCCTAGCACTTAGGCAGAAGAGAGAGGAGACACAGGGCAGAGGAAGCTGCTGGGGGTGTGGACACCAGAGCCCGCCACCTAGATCCCTAGATCAGGTAAGTGCCAGACCAGCTGCTGGCCGCCCAGGGGGGGGTGGTTGTTTTTGGCCCCCCCAAAAGGAAAAACCCACCAGCCGCCACTGCTACACACCCAGAATTGTGGAACGCTTGCAGTGGCTGACCTCTCATACAGTATAGTGCCTCTTCTATTATGGGCTGCCATGTGTGAAGAAGTGACCCTGTGGTGTCTCTAAGAAGAAGAACCGTAGGATAATTCCAGAAAGCAAAGTTCACTAGTTCAGATCAACCAATCACCATTATTATATTATTGATCTGACAGTAGTAATATGAAAGGTTATTGTTTGCTCAAGGGTTACTGCACTTGTTATATTACAACTATCCTTTACATTGCTTTATTAAATAACCGCAACAGTGTTTCTTTTTTTCGAATTGCGAGCTGCAGCGATAACTCCCATTATTGCTGGTAGGGGCAGAAAGAAACTTCCTCTAATGAAAGGAAAGGAAAGAGTGATGATTTAAATCTAAGTCAAATTGCACTGTGTGCAGTAGCTAGTAGGTTGTCTAGATCTAGAACACAAAGTAGCAGGACTATCTGAAAAGGATTTGGTGCTTGCTGCAGGACTATGCTTGTCACTGTGATGAAATGGACCTGTTTGCCCTGGGAAGGTTGAAATTTTGAAACAGTTATTTCAGAGGCTTAACTAGAACCTTCAGGGCCCCGGTACAAGAAATTATGAAGGGCCCCCCTGGCTAAGGCCCCTCCCTCTTCCCGCTGATCCTGGGGCCCTTTACTCCCTTTATTATGGTCCCTCAGTGGCACCCTTTCACAAGTTTAGTAGCGGACCCCCTTACTGCCATCTTCAGGCCTCCCCATGGTGGTGAAATGCCAGGGCCCGGTCGTAATTGCAACCTTTGCAATCCTGATAGTTCCCTCGCTGGTGTCAGTAGTTTTTCATTTTTATTTTAACTCTATTAATTTTTTACTATTTCATATTATTTCGTTTACAATTTTATTTTTATTATTTTTTACATTTTTTTTTAGGAGCTCTGTTGGGGGGGCTTTGATGAGATATCAGGGGTCTAAGCAAACCTCAGCCCTCAATCTCCATCTGTGTATCCTCAGCTGCACAGAATGAATGGACAGTTATAGTTGAGTACCAAGCCTACCATTCATTCAGAGATGGAAGTATAGTAAAAACCGTTTACTATGCTTCAGTTATGAATGAACCAATTGGTACCAATCACTGACTCTGTCCATTCAGAAAAGGAAGGAGCCGGTAAATGACAAAATTTACTGACTGGTTCCCATCTATCCATCATGACACATCTTCTACAGCAGCTGGCAGGAGAGAGGAGGAGGGGGGAAGACAGCAGCTTTGTGGGGGGGGACCAGGGAAGCACACAGGGACCCTGGGAAAAGCAGAAGACAAGTAAACTGGATAGGAGGAGTGGCGGGGCAGCATATAGAGGAACCAATCTCCTCCATTAGGAGGAAAATGGAGGAGATTGGCTCCTCTAAATGCCACCCCCGCCATCCCTCCTATCCAGGTGAACAAGGGAGGCACACGGGTCCCCTGAAGCATGGGGCCCGGTTGCAATTGCAACCCCTATAGTTACGCCCCTGAGTTATTTAAATATGCAACTGTTTGTTCCTGACAGAGCCAGTGTTGGTTGTGCACCCAAAGTAAACCATGGCTTTGGAAGTACAGTATATGGCGACATATAACCAAAACAAAGTACTATAGATACAAGTGTTCAGCTTTTCTCACTACCTATTTATTACTGAAAACTGCCTTGTGTTCTCCTTTAAGGATAAGGAAATCAGGGCAGAAATTTTGCTAGCATTTATTCTCTGAGAACTACGGCTTTGTCTGATTAAATACGCTCTTTGCTTCCAGATTTATGAGCTGCCAGGAATATTACCATTTGTATAACATTGTTTTTGAATGAGATATTAAACTCAATCGATAGACAGTATAAATTCAGATTACAGCTGAACTCTGCATTCATACAACTAGGCACCTTTGAGGTTTGTGGAATGTTTAATTTGGTGTATGGAGACCATATGTCTGGCAATCTGCCACCTTGGATTGTCAACCAAAAATTACAGAATAAGGATCAACTTGGAGCTGTATCATAAATGTATTTTATTGGTGAGTGGTGTTTCTTCAAAGAGGTTCCTTGGAGTTTGATACTGTCAGTCCTATGAATATAACACCACAAAATTCAACATTTTTTAATGAGTCAGTCAACCAAAAAGTAGAAGTTAGGTTTTAAGTGTATCATGTTGGCTGAATTACCCAAATAGATCTTCTGATGAAATCTCCCTGCAATAGCTCCTGGCTTGGTTGCTTTTTCTACCACAGCTCCTGGCTTGGTTGCTTTTTCTACCACAGCTCCTGGCTTGGTTGCTTTTTCTACCACAGCCCCTGGCTTGGTTGCTTTTTCTACCACAGCTCCTGGCTTGGTTGCTTTTTCTACCACAGCTCCTGGCTTGGTTGCTTTTTCTACCACAGCTCCTGGCTTGGTTACTTTTTCTACCATAGTTCCTGACTTGGATCATTTTGCAATAGCTTTGTGCTTGAATTCTTTTCACCACAGCATCTTTCTTCCTTCTTTCTTCCATAGCTCTTGGATTGGTTAAAAATTAATACAGATTTACAGTAACCTGTTACCTACCTCCGTACTGAAAAGTAGACCGGTGGACTGTTTATCGTCTTATATATATCTTTTGTTTTGTCTTCGCATCGATGTAAAGGATATAACCCTGTATGCATTATGGAAATTTCATAAAATTATATTTGCAAAAAAAAAAAATGAATACAGAAATGGTAATGCGCTGCCTATGGAGTGTAGGCTAGAAGGCAAATAATAATGAAAATGAGTGATGAAAAATATGTAAGCTGCTGCTACCACGAAAGGTGTTTCACCAATGAAAAACGATTAATGTTAAGTGTGTGGAAGCGTTGCTTATGAAGAGAAAAGCAAAAGCGTAATCTAAATAATCCTAATAATAATTGCAGCAATAAGATAAAAAAGATAAAAAACTGCCCCTTGGGGTATATCCGTGTTCAAAAAAGGGCAACATAAGCATATGTGTTAGCATTGGTATATCAATAATCAGAACAAAACCAAACATAAACATAAGTGCTTCAATTAGTTCATGATGAATGGCTTGGTTACTTGCTCTTATAGCTCCAGGATTTGTTACTTTCTAATGTAGTTCCTGCCTTGGCTCCTTTTCACAAAGCTTCTGGATTGAATCATTTCCATAGCTCCTGAGTTGGTTCCTTTCTACCATAGCTCCTGGCTTGGTTCTTTTCCACCGTGGCTCTTGGCTTGGCTACTTTCTACCATAGTGTCTGGCTTGGATCCTTTATACCAGCCTCTCTCAACCTTTTCAACACAGAGGAACCCTTGAAGTAACTTTCCAGTCTCAGGGAACCCCTGCTAAAAATTACTATGACTACAACTCATGATACATTAGTGTGATGGCCACTTACAGATAGTTAAAAAGACCATTGGTGTCAGTCGGAATTTATCTGAGAAGCAGAAATTGCTCAAGGAACCCCTAGCACCTTCTGGAGGAACCCTAATTGAGAAACCCTGCTTTATACAATAGCCCCTGGCTTGGATCCTTTCTACCATAGCTACTGGCTTGGTTAATTTATATCATAGTTTTTGACTTTGATATTTTCCACCATGCTTCCCAGCTTGGTTCCTTTATATCATAGCTTCTATCTTGGCAAATTTCTATCATAGTTCTTTGCTACTTTCCAACATAATTCCTGCCTTGGCTCATTTTTACAAAAGTTTATGTTTTGTATCATTTCCACCATAGTTCCTGCCTTGGTTCCTTTCTGTCATGGTTCCTGGCTTGGTTCTTTTCAACCATAGCTCCTGGCTTGGCTACTTTCTACCATACTCCCTGGCTTGGATCCTTTCTGCCATAGCTTCTGGCTTGGTTCCTTTATATAAAACCTTCTTGCTTGGCTACTTTCTACTATAGTCCCTGGCTTGGTTAATTTACATCAGGGGTAGGCAACCAGTAGCCCTCCAGCTGTTGTGGAACTATATTTCCCATGAGGCATTGCAAGGCTGGCAGTTACAATTACTCCCAGAGGCATGATGGGACTTGTAGTTCTGCAACAGCTGGAGGGCCCCAGGTTGCCTACCCCTGATTTACATCATAGCTTCTGGCTTGACTTGGCTTGGCTTGGCTGAGTTGCTCCCCCCAAGTTCCTTGTATTTAATGTTCCCGCCTGCTTCTTAGGGCATCGCCTACCCAAGAATGAAGGTAGCTACTCCTACTTCCTATCTCTGATTGCTTCCTTCAGCCAACAGTAGATTGCCATTACAGGAAGGAGAAATTGGAATTCTCAAGTATTCCAATTCCTTTCCCAGCCTGACAGGACTTATGCTACAGTAACTATATGCAGATGACACCCAAATCTATCTGTCTACTCCTCACCTCACTCCTTCCGTCTCCTCTTGCATTACTAACTTACTAACTCACATATCAGCATGGATGTCACACCACAGCTAAATCTCTCTAAAACTGAGCTGGTACTATTCCCCCCGCCACCCCCACCCGTGCCCCCCTCCATGACTTTTCTATCAAAATCAATAAAGCAACCATCAATCCCTCCCCTCATGCCAGGGTACTAGGTGTAATCCTAGACTCTGACTTGTCCTTTCAGCTCCCAAATCCAATTGTTGTCAAAAGCTTGTAGACTTCACCTCAGTAACATCTCTAAAATGGGCCCCTTTATAAAAAATGAAACCACCAAGCTCCTCATTCACTCCCTTGTTATCTCTCGCCTTGCCTATTGAAACTCCCTTCTCATTGGCCTCCCTCTCCATAGGCTATCCCCTCTTCAGTCTTGCTGCTGCATGACTCATCTAGCTTACCAACCGCTCTGTGTCTGCTACCCCTCTCCGCCAATCGCTACACTGGCCGATCGCCCAGCGAATTCAATTCAAAATACTAACCACAACATACAAAGCCATCCACAACTCTGCCCCGAGCTACATCACCAATCTTGTCTCCAAATATCACCCAAACCGTCCTCTCCTCTCAAGACCTCCTACTCTCAAGATCCCTCGTCTCCTCCTCCCATGCTCATCTCCAGGATTTCTCCAGAGCCTCTCCCATTCTTTGGAATTCTCTACCTCAACCTCTCCGGCTATTTCCTACTCTAGCTGCCTTTAGGTGATCCCTGAAAACTCATCTCTTCAGGGAAGCCTATTACGCCTCCAACTAATCTTTTACCACTTCCATCAACTCACTCCCCACAGTTACAACCTTTTGTACCACCTGCCACACTCTATTGGATTGTAAGCTCTTCTGAGCAGGATCCTCATGTATTTTATTGTATTGTAACTGTATTGTCTCCCTATTATATTGTAAAGAGATGCATAAACTGTTGGCGCTATATAAATTATGTATAATAATATTAACTCCTGTCAATCAACAGGCAGCTGGAGGACTGAGTCTGGCACACGAAGAAATGGTAATCTAAGCAAAAAAACAGCATCTCCAGGTGAATGCCAGCAAATTCTGATGTATAGTTACAGACTGGCAACACTCTGTTCTAGTTGAGCTCCTGCATTGTTGTCATGTCCAAAGAGCTTCTGATGGAGAGTGACTGCAAGTGGCGATTTTAGCACATTAACACAGATATGGTCCTCTATTGTCTCCATCAGGAAACCCACCTTGGAAATGCCATGCAGCCTTCAATGGAGTGCTTGCAGACAGAAAGTGGCTACTAAGAGGCTGCAGGATATTGGCAGTGCTGAGATGCGACAAGAAATCAAAAAAGGATAGCAGACTAAATGTAATTCGGTTAAGGTTTACATCAGGGTGGATTTGGTTTAAATCACTAGTATAAAGGCTTGGATTTAAATCACAATTTTTAAAGAGCAACTGTCATCTCTGTCCCGCAGCGGCTCCTCCTCTGACCCACTGTTGACTCACCGACAGTCCCATTCACTTTAATGGGGTGGCTGGTGATGTGGCAGTGACACAACAAGGTGAGGGACGTGGCAGCAGCAGGTGAGTGGATGCCCGCTAACAGGCGCTGCCATGATGGATCTGAAATGACAGGAGCTCTTTAAATGTAAGGACTTATTCTTGCTGGTAGTTGGAATCTTTAATATTTGCAAACACAATTAAGGTTTCCTATGTAGAATAATAAGCTGTCAGGTTAGTAAAATAGCGATATCAGAACCGATTCAATCATACAGTTTATACAGTTTGTAGTGTACATAGATTTGCAAAACAATGGATAAAGGTATATTCCTGCACTTTGTTTTATCTCATGGTCACTGTGAAATTGTGCGAATGCATCAATGCAGCCCATGTTCTCTCAGCTTGCAGAGCTTGGATTCATTGATCGAGTTTACCAAAAAGGTAATTATTGCAGAATATACAGCCTCATGCTACATAACTAAGCTCCATTTCATGCTGAATAAATTAAATTATCAATGTACCTTAATAGAAAACTATTTTTTGCCATGCAAAACCCGGGTAACCTTGACTAAAACTAACAACTCGACTTTCCCACGCGCGTCCACAGCAAGTCCCACAATGGGGTGGACAGACGGGGGAAACAAGTTATCCCGGATATCTTGGAGAAGGAAACGTTTAAGATACCACCTCAGGTGCTTCTGTACTTTAGTGTTACTTGTTATTTGAGTTATACCATAGTTCCAGTTGCATCTGGACTTAGACATTTTGACTACTATGACTGTTTTGCTGTATGTCCAGAACTTTCTTGTGTTTTCCTATGCAAACTGTGCATTGAAATTCAATAAAAATATTGAGCAAAAAAAAAAGAAAGCTATCTTTAGATAGATTTTTACCCCAAAAGCATTTTATTAAAATAAAATTTGATAAAAATCAAAAAAATCTGATTTAACCACTTGCCGACCGCTGATCGGCATTTGACGGCGGCAAAGTGGTTCGTTCCCGCAAAACGCCGTCATATGACGGCGGCTGCGGGATCCAGCTTAGTGAGCGCGCGCGCGCCACCGAAGGCGCGCCCGCACGCTCACTGTGTTCGGGGAGGGCCAGGGAGCGGGGGCTTTGATTGCCACCGGCTACCCGCGATGGCCCCCCCGAGCGGAGGAAGGGGGAAGGGCTGTGATCACAGCCTTCCTGTATACGAAGGCTGTGACCACTTCCCTTCCCCAGATAGTGCAGTCCCCCCACAGTTAGAACACGCCCAGGGAACATAGTTAACCCTTAGAGCGCCCCCTGCAGGTTAACCCCTTCACTGCCAATGACATTTACACAGTAATCAGTGCATTTTTATAGCACTGATCGCTGTATAAATGCCAATGGTCCCAAAAAAGTGTCAAAATAGTCCGACATGTCCGCTGAAATATCGCAGTACCGCTAAAAAATGCAGATCGCCGCCATTACTAGTAAAAAAAAAAAAACCCAAAAATGAATTCTCATCATCCTTAAAAGCGACCACTTTTGCGCAAACCAATCAATAAACGCCGATTGCGATTTTTTTATCGCAAATATGAGGAAGAATATAAATCGGCCAAAAACGGTGAAAAAAATGTTTTTTTATATTTTTTTTTTTTGATTTGTATTCTAGCAAAAAGTAAGAAATTTGTTTTTTTTTTTGCAAAATTGTCGCTCTTCTTTTGTTTATAGCGGCGATCAGAAATGACGCAGAGGTGATCAAATACCAACAAAAGAAAGCTCTGTTTGTGGGAAAAAAAGGACGCAAATTTCGTTTGGGTACAACGTCGCAACGGCCGCGCAATTTTCAGTTAAAGCGACGCAGTGCCGAATCGCAAAAAGGGCTCCGGTCCTAAAGCTGGAAATCCTTCTGGGGCTGAAGTGGTTAAGTAAAAAAAAAATCCAATCTAAATTTTAAAAAATCTGATTTTTTTTGATTCTTTAAAAAAAAAACATTGATTTTTATCCACCCTGGTTTACATTCACCTCTAAAGCATGATTGCAACGCCCACATCAGTATCAATTCAACTTAGAAGTAAATATATCCAAAATTGCTAAGCCCTTGTAATTTATATTACACCTGGAAGGGATTTTTATTTTTTTAAAATGGCCTTTTTTTTTTAAATAATTCTACAAGTGATAAATTCACTGTTCATAAATAATAGATAATATTTCCTTTGATTGAAGTGATACCCCATGAGGGAAATTTCGTATTTGCTAGCATGTTATTAGATCTCTCTGTGCTGTCAGCCGTGTGATTGAGACTCTTTTTCCACCCTATACTTTTCAAACAAGTGGAAAAAAATAGATATTCTTTCATGTGTGCCTTATGATGAAGTGTTGTCAGCCTTGTTAGCTGGGATTGGAATGAGAGCTCGGCTGTCAGGTGTGCCTCTGCCATCCCGGTACATGTAGACAAACATGAGTGGGCGGTCAGACAAATGCGCGCTATCCGGGGGGATCCTGTGCACTTCTGGAGCGCGTGCTTTTGTAAATATTCACATTACACACCTATCTGCGTCATCTTTTTATTTAAATATTTATAGCAATTGGGTTTGAATGTGTGGCAGGCAATTATAAAACATGGTCAATATTGTACGCTGTAGCCCAGTTCTTTTTTTTTTCCTAAATTAAATCTCAGTTTACACTGCGAAAAATAAATATAGGAACATCGGTGATATTAATGTCACAACTGCAGCTGTTCTCACTGCGGAATCCCAGCAGGGAGGGGAAAGCATTGTTGACTACCCCAAGGTGTGCAGCTATACGTTCAATACGTTTGACAAGCGTCCCTCAAATTTAAAGAGAATCTGTCGTTTTTAATAATATACTAATATTTAATTTTAATATACTTGTGAATATTATCTACCTAATGCTAATCTACAGTCATTAATAAAAATGCTCTGAAGTGTGGAAGGGTACTTTTTATAGTACCTCCATCTCTTCCTGGTGGACATTGCCTATTGGCTGATGAAATTGTCAATCACCAGTCTCCGCTAAGGGACTTGCAAAGTACAGGCGGTCCCCTAGTTACAAACATCTGACTCCTACTTACAAACGGAGGGAGACAACAGGAAGTGAGAGGAAATCTCCCCCTAGGAAGGAAATTCACTCCTGTAAGAGTTATTATGGGAAAAAGGGGTCTCCACTGAAGTTTTATCACCAAGGTTTGCTTCCACAGCAACCCAAAATTTTCAAAATCCAATTATCATTGGGACAGGAAGTGAGGTGAAATTGACATTACAGGGGTGTTAACCCTTCCCTATGCTATCAAAAAGCTTAAAAAATATTTTTTTTGGCTGAAGCGACACTTAAAAAATGTACCTGTTCCAACTTACAAACAAATTCAACTTAAGAAGAAACCTACAGACCCTATCTTGTTTGTAACCCGGGGACCGCCTGTATTATAAATTTTTCTTAAGAAAAATTTAAAAATTACTGTTTCTTTTCAGACTGCCTTTCTCTAATTGAGACAACATCCAGAACTGTAGAGTATGGAGAAAGAGGAGAGAGTAGAGGTGATTAATTTGCATTTTAGGCCATATTGCAAATTGACCCAACAACATCCCAGATAGCAAGCAATTGTGCTGAAAATTTGATAATGACTTGTTAAGCTATTGCTAGACTTGCCAGGCTTTGCAAGTTTGTTGCATAATTACAGCAAGTCTGCATTGCATGACTCCAGATCAAACATTCTGCAAGTCTGCTGCAAGTTCTGGATCAGTTATGTTGTGCGATAGTCATCCCACCACAGGGGGCACTGTAGCTAAATTTTCATGCTGTAGACTTGCAGAGCTCTTGCTGTAGACTCACCATTGCAACTTTGCTTTTGCTAGAGACTTGCCACGTAAATTTATTACAAATTGGAAAAATGTCAACTAGAACTTGTGCTTCAAGTGCTCTGCAAGTGTACAACCTGCCGGTGAAAATGTGCAGCAAGTTAACAGACTTACAATTCAACACTACCACACATTTGTGGAAAGTTATCCTTGCTATCTGGGCAGATAGCAAGCAAATTTAAAAAATACTTGCTAAGCTATTGCTAGACTTGCCAGGCTTCACAAGTTTGTTGCACAATCACAGCAAGTCCGCATTGCATGACTCCAGATCAACTTTCTTTGCAAACATTCTGCAAGTCTGCTGCAAGTTCTGGTTCAGTTATGTTGTGCAATAGTCATCCCACCACAGGGGGGCACTGTGGCTGAATTTTCATTCTGTAGACTTGCAAAGCTCTTGCTGTAGACTCACCACTGCAACTTTGCTTTTGCTAGAGACTTGTCACACAAATTTGTTACAAATTGGAAAAGTGTCAACTAGAACTTGTGCTTCAAGTGCTCTGCAAGTGTACAAGTTGCCGCTGAAAATGTGCAGCAAGGTAACAGACTTACAATTTAACACTGCCACACATTTGTGGCAAGTTATCCTTGCTATCTGGGCAGATAGCAAGCAAATTTGCAAAATGACTTCCTAATCTATTGCTAGACTTGCCAGGCTTCACAAGTTTGTTGCACAATTGCAGCAAGTCCGCATTGCATGACTCCAGATCAACTTTCTTTGCAAACATTCTGCAAGTTTGCTGCAAGTTCTGGTTCTGTTATGCTGTGCAATAGTCATCCCACCACAGGGGGCACTGCAGCTGAATTTTCATGCTGTAGACTTGCAGAGCTCTTGCTGTAGACTTGCAGAGCTCTTGCTGTAGACTCACCACTGCAACTTTGCTCTTGCTAGAGGCTTGCCATGCAAATTTGCTACAATACAGAAAAGTGTGAACTAGAACTTGTGCTTCAAATGCTCTGCAAGTGTACAACTTGCCAGTGAAAATGTGCAGCAAGGTAACAGACTTCAATTGAACACTGCCACACATTTGTGGCAAGTTATCCTTGCTATCTGGGATTTTATATGCGAGAACCCCAGCAGGAGGTCCCGGCAATTAGTCTGTGTCTAGGGATGATCACTTGCAGGTGACCGGTGCATAGCGATTACATGCGAGTGACCCCAATTAGCAGCCTCGCATTGCTTTCATGGGGCTGCCTCCTGCAGCTAGTCGCCGGGACCCCCTACTGGGCCAATTCGCAAGTGTGAATGCTTCATTAATGAAAGTTGAACATTTAAACAGATTGAAAACAACTTATGAAAGTACATTATTAGGAGTTTTTTTAGTGGCTGCATTTTCATTTATGTTAAGCTGCACTATAGAGGTGCTCTGGGGTCCTCTGTGTCTCTGCTTAACCACTTCAGCCCCGGAAGGTTTCACCCCCTTTATGACCAGGCCATTTTTTGCGATATGGCACTGCGTCGCTTTAACTGACAATTGTGCGGTCGTGCAACATTGTACTCAAATAAATTTACTGTCCTTTTTTCCCCACAAATAGAGCTTTCTTTTTAATCAACTCTGCAGTTTTTATTTTTTGTGCTATAAAAAAAAAAGACCGGCAATTTTGAAAAAAGAAAAATATATATTTTTTACTTTCTGCTATAATACACATCCCATAAAAAAAAATCAAATTTCTTCATCAATTAAGGCCAATATGTATTCTGCTACATATTTTTGGTAAACAAAATGGCAATAAGCGTATATTGATTGGTTTGCACAAAAGTTATTGCGTCTACAAACTATGGGAAATTTTTATGGACTTTTTTATTATTTTTATTGTTTTTACTAGTAATGGCGGCGATCAGCGATTTTTAGCGGGACTGCGACATTGCGGCGGACAAATCAGACACTAAGTGACACTTTTTAGGGACCAGTGACACCAATACAGTGATCAGTGCTAAACAAATGCACTGTCACTGTATAAATGACACTGACAGCGAAAGGGTTAACATCAGGGGCGATCAAAGGGTTAAATGTGCTCCTAGGGAGGGATTTCTAACTGTGGGGGGGATGCTGACACTGGAGGAAAACAGAGATCTGAGCTTCTGCTTAGCAGAAATACAAGATCTCCATTTTCCTCCTTCACTGAACGGCAGTCTGCCTAAAAATGCACTGATTACTGTGTAAATGCCATTGGCAGTGAAGGGGTTAACCTGGAGGGGGCACTCTAAGGGTTAACTGTGTTCCCTCACTGTGTTCTAACTGTATGCGGGCTGGGCTGGCAGGGGGGAGGGGAGTGATCATGGCTCCCATATACAGGAAGCCTGTGATCACAGCCCTTCCCCCTCTATGAGAATGGAGCTCCGTGTTTACATACACGGACCTCCGTTTCTTTCACTGCGAGGGGGGCGCAGGTAGCCCCCCCGGAACACAGTGAGAGATATCGCAGCCGCCGTCATATGACGGTGATTTGCGATATCGAGCCACTCTGTCGCCGTCAGACTGCGGTCAGCGGTCGGCAAGTGGTTAAAGCGGAGTTCCAGTAAGTAAACACGGATCTCCGTTCTGTGAGAGGGGGAAGGGATGTGATCACAGCCTTCCTGTATATGTAAGCCGCGATCACTCCCCTCCCCCTGCCAGCCCAGCCCCCACACAGTTAGAACACGCCCAGGGAACATAGTTAACCCTTAGAGCGCCCCCTCCAGGTTAACCCCTTCATTGCCAATGGCATTTATACAGTAATCAGTGCATTTTTATATCACTGATCGCTGTATAAATGCCAACGGTCCCAAAAAAGTGTCAAAATGGTCCGACATGTCCGCCGCAATATCGCAGTACCGCTAAAAATTGCAGATCGCCACCATTACTAGTAAAAAAAATAAATAAATAAAAACCCCAGAAATTAATTCTCGTCATCCGTAAACGCTGCAACTTTTGCGCAAACCAATCAATAAACGCCAATTGCGATTTTTTTTTCCAAAAATATGAGGAAGAATATAAATCGGCCAAAACCGATGGAAAAAAATGTTTTTTTATATATTTTTTTTGGATTTCTATTTTAGCAAAAAGTAAGAAATTTGTTTTTTTTTTGCAAAATTGTCGCTCTTCTTTTGTTTATAGCGGCGATCAGAAATGACGCAGAGGGGATCAAATACCACCAAAAGAAAGCTCTATTTGTGGGGGGAAAAAGGATGCAAATTTTGTTTGGGTACAACGTCGCACGACCGCGCAATTGTCAGTTAAAGCGACGCAGTGCTGAGAATGCCCGGCGCATCTTCTGGGAACGACGTGTCCCAGAAGAGGGAGGGGGGGAGGTGAACTTCCTTCCGGTTCCGCGGCACCAGGACAGGAAGTGGGACCCCCCAAAAAAAAATGACATGCCAGTTGTGGCATGTCAGGGGGTCACCTTCACTTAAAACGGAAGTTCCACTTTTGGGTGAAACTCCGCTTTAAGTGGTTAAAGTAGTATTAATCTCTCTGCATTTCAGCTTAACACATTGAGCACAATAAACTGGAAACTGTTTGTTATAATTCTTACCCCATAACTTGGGGTACAAGTTTCAATCCTGCTGGTTCCTGCTCTCTCTGTGCCACTTCCCTGAACTTCCAGTCTTCACAGGGAAGTGTTAACAGTGGACAGTGCAATCTCCTGTCAATCTGTTAGCTTGGAAAAGGTGGGAGGAGCAGGGGAGTTCCTTGCCATCCTAGGCTATGGGCAGGGCAGGGCCAGGACAAGTGGTGGGTGGAAGGGGCAGCTGCCCTGGGCACAATGGTTTACTGTAGGGATGAGGGCGCCTTCCTTCTGTTACAAGGTTGACAGAAGTAGTGAAAGTGACATCACTACTCCTGTCATCCAGGCGCTGGGAGTGGTGAGGTGAGGAGGAGAGATCCGGGAGGCGGTGTAGGCTGTGTTCTTTCTCCCCCACCCAATACAGTCCTACTGCACCTGGTGTGAATTTACCCCCACAAATTTTAGTTTTTTACCACTTCAATACCGGGCACTTTCACCCTCTTCCTGCCCAGGCCAATTTTCAGCTTTCAGCACTGTCACACTTTAAATGACAAATGCATGGTCATGTAACGCTGTACCCAATTTTTGCCATTTTATTTTTAGACAGATAGAGTTTTCTTTTGGTGGTATTTGATCTTCACTGTTTTTTTAATTTTTTGCTAATCAAATGAAAAAAGACGAACATTTTGAAAAAAAGAGTTTTTCTTTGTTTCTGTTATAAATTTTTGTAAATCAGTAAGTTTTCTCCTTCACTAATGTGCACTGACGGGCACTGATGAGGAGGCACTAATATTCAGCACTGATGAGCACTGACAGGTGGCACTGACATTCAGAACTGATGGGCACTGATAGGCGGCACTGATATGCACCAATGATGGGTACTGATAGACGGCACTGATATGTATCACTGATGGGCACTGAAAGGCGGCACTGATGGGCAGTAATAGGTGGCACTGACTGGCACTGATGGTCAGCCTTTATGGGCACTGATAGGTAGAAATGATGGGCACTGATAGGCAGCACTGATAGGCAGCACTGATGGGTGGCACTGATGGGCAATGATGGGCAGAACTGATGGGCACTGAAGGGCATCACTAATGGGCACTGATTGACATTACTGATGGATACTGATTGGCATCACTGGTGGGCATCACTGGTGGGCATCGCTAATGGGGCTGCACTGATAATCGCTGCACTGATTATCAGTGCAGATCAGCGGCAGCCCTTTCATTAGAGGAGGGGGAGCCGCACGGCGGAGGGAGGGTGCACCACAGAGAGGACACAAGAGCTGCTGCCTGCCACCCGTAGGAGCCCACCGCTGCAGATCCCTCCTGTCAGACGAGCCTCTGTCAGCGTCAATAGAAGAATGTCGATAACTGCCACTTCCTAGTTACTTCCTAATTACGCTCTGATCAGCTGTGATTGGACACAGCTGATCACATGGTAAAGAGCCTACGTCATAGGCTATTTACTGTGAACGGAACGCTCCTCGGGGGCATGCATGAGCGGCTCATTCTGGGGGACGTCATACGACGTCCATTCAGAACGGGAGAGCCACTGCCCAGCCGTCGTTTAGCTATAGGCTGGTTAAAGAGACAACACAAGCATGTGCCCAGCATTAAAAGTAAGCACTTCCAGGTCAATGCAAAACCTGACTGACAGATCCAGGGCTGCACAGTGATTTTGACAAGCAGGTGACTGCTAGGCATAGGATCCTCTAAGCTTGCACATCATGAATGGGGTGGGGGCGCATTTTGACATCTTTGCCCTGGGGCACCAGATGATCTTGTTCCAGCACTGGCTATGGTGCTGTGTGTTTCTATTGATGCAGACATCAGGCCCATACAGCTCTAGTCCCTGCATGCAAGAGTTGCTCCATACAGGGCCGTCTTTAAGGCAGGGCAAAAGGGGCAGCTGCCCTGGGGCTTGTCATTGTTGTGGGGCCCAAAGCAGCTGCCTCATACTTGCCAATTATGCTGGTTTAAATTCCTTTGTCCCTTGAAGTTTTAGACCTGTGCTGTGTCCCGATATCTAAGTACTGCTACTAGTAAATAACCGGCATTGATATGTAAATAGCAGCAGCATTCATATGTAAATAGTAGCGACCAGCTGCACTGATATGTAAACAAAGGTGGCATTCATATGTATATCATGCCCCCCTGAGGTCATATTCACCATCACCTATACTGGATGCTGCTCACTGGGGAGACAAAGGCATGCTTGAAAGTCCACAGCACATGTCAGCAGATGCGTTAAGGTGTCATTAATAATTGATGGCACTGCTGTGTATCTGCTAAAGGGCAGCACATTTCTGTCGTGTCAGGAAAGCTTCTTTGCGCTCCCCAGTCCATGGTGTGCAGGCAGTGAGGAGATGATGTGCTGTGACCTCTAGCAACCAATCAGTGAGCAGTAATGATGTGCAGTAACCTCTAGCAACCAATCAGTGAGCAGTATTGATGTACAGTAATCTCTAGCAACCAAACAAGCAGAAAGCATGTGCTGTAACCTCTAGCAACTAATCAGTGAGCCGTAATGTGTGCTGTAACCTCTAGCAACTAGACAGTAAGCAGTAATGATATACTGTAACCTCTGGCAACCAATCAAAATCACTGCTGATCTGATTCAGTAAACTGATTTTGAGTCTAGTTGCTATTTATTGTATGTCTCAGAGCAGGTGGAGAGTGAAATTGCATGGGGGGGGGGGGCAAGAAAATATTTGCCCAGGGTCCAATGAATATTAAAGATGGCCTTGGCTCCATAGGCCACTGCAAGAGAACGGAGCCACCCTGAAACAGAAAACCTGAGGCAGTGATCATGGCCGCAGCCTAACCTAGAGCACAGCACAGGCAAGGATTAAAGGATGAAGGAGATGCATACTCAGCAAATTATTAAATCAGCTGCTGAATGTGCTTAAAAAAGGAGATTAATATCACTTTAAGGGTTGCAATGCAAACATGCCATGGTGCCAGTCTAATCTACATGAAATCTTTTATCAGAAAAAGGTCATCACCCATGGCATGACAGGAGCCTTCACCCCCACATACATGTGACAAGAGCCGAGTCCTTGTCATATCATTCACTCCGGATCCGGATCATCTCAGCAGACAGCAATACACAAAATGACGGTCAGTTGGAGCACCACAATGAATGCTCTGCTGAATCCATCCAATTAAGTGAATATAGTTAGGGCTTCTTTACCACAATAAAATTCAAAGATGAATGATGAGGACCGCCATAGCGGGCACCATAATAAATGAAGATAGCGCTATATGTATGAAAGAGATTCTGTTTTACCATTAGCCCAGGGCTTGACAAATTTGCGTTGAATCTAGGAGGCAGCTAAAAAAAGTTAGGAGCCAGTTCTTTTTTTAGCGTAGTGTTGGGTTGTCAGCGCCCCCTGGGGCAAGGGAAGTAATTTGCGCCCCTCTAACCCTAACTTACAGCAGAGCAGCAAGTCACTAATTCCAACATAACACTGTTGGTATTAGGTGAGCGCCATACACACCTTTAGACCCCTTTCACACCAAGGCGTTTTTCAGGCATTTTTGCTCTAAAATTAGCACATAAAAAGCGCACCAAAAACGCTCCCCATGCATCTCAATGGATGCTTTCACACCAAGGCGTTGCACTTGCTAGGCGTTGCTAAAAGTCCTGCAAGCAGCATCTTTTTAGCTTGTTTTGTCTGCTCAAAATAGCGCTTCAAAAACGCCCATGTCCATTGAAAATAATGGCTAAGCGCTTGAAAAGTGCATGAAATGTGTACTGAGGCTGTTTAACTATATATGAGACTGTGGAAAGGTCACATGATTGAAACACAAACGCTTAAAAAACGCCATTAGAGGGGCGCTATTTATAGCGCTAGCGCTTCAAAAGCGCAGCAAAAACACACACTAAAATCATGGCGTTTTAAAGGATTTTACAGGCTTTTTTCCAACGCCTTGGTGTGAAACGAGCCTTAGATTTGCATATTGGTTTAACTTTAACAGAATTATTGTCTGAAGTTAGGTGGGCTGCACAACCTTACTTTTATATAATTCTGTCTATTATTTGTTATTCAATTAATACCAACCACTTCTGTGGGGCGCCAATACCTGTTTCTTTCACATATAAAATGGTCAGGAAGAGTGACACTAAAAACCTGTTATAGGGAAACTCCTTATTATGCCGAATGCATCGTGAGTGCGGCATGTAAAACGCCCTCATATGCTGCCTAATGGAGTTTAAGGGTGGCAGTTGGTGGGTGGCAAAAACATGTCTCTACTGCATATTTTTACCACCCAACTGCACATCTAAATGAAGCCTTAGTGACACTTTAAATAGAATGCAAAAAAAAGGTGAAAGAAGGATTTGAGTGCTGCTGATCTTCTGCTGCCTCTTTGCAGCCACTTCCTGCCTACCTGTGTGTCCGCCACTGTGACTTTTCATTGCTCCGGTGGGTTTCCGGTCACCATGAAATACTGGAGCCCAGCTGCACATAAAGAGTGGTAATTGTTGATGGTACACAGGGCTTTATCAGAGGACATAGAAAGACTCTTCTAAAGAATATCCAGCTGCCTCATCTCCCCTCCTCCACGGTCCGCCTCACAGCACACAGTAGAGCTAAAATGAGAATCACGATTTTGTTGCTTAGCATAAAGATCACAATTCTCTCATGATTCTTGAGGCATAACATTATCTTTCACATTATACAAAAAAATTAGGCTAACTTTTCTGTTTATTTTTTTATTAATTCATTAAACTGTATTTTTTTTTTTTTTTTTTAAATGCGTTTGAAAGACCTCTGCACAAATGTGAAATAAAATATTGCAACAACCGCCATTTTATTCTCTGGGGTCTCTGCTAAGGAAATATGTATGATGTTTGGGGGTTCTAAGTAATTTTCTAGCAGAAAATACAGATTTTTACTTGTAAGCGACAAATGTCACTTCAGCCCCGGAAGGATTTCCTACTTTAGGACCAGAGCACTTTTTGCGATTCGGCACTGCGTCGCTTTAACTGACAATTGCTCGTTCGTGCGATGTTGTACCCAAACTAAACTTGTGTCCTTTTTTTTCCCACAAATAGAGCTTTCTTTTGGTGGTATTTGACCCCCTCTGCGTCATTTCTGATCGCCGCTATAAACAAAAAAAGAGCGACAATTCTGCAAAAAAAAAAAACAACAAATTTCTTACTTTTTGCTAAAATACAGATCCAAAAAAAAAAAAAAAACCCCTTTTGGCCGATTTATATTCTTCCTCATATTTTTGGTAAAAAAAAAAATCGCAATCGGCATTTATTGATTGGTTTGCGCAAAAGTTGCCGCGTTTACAGATGATGAGAATTAATTTCTGGGGTTTTTATTTTTTTTATTTTTTACTAGTAATGGCGGTGATCTGCGATTTTTAGCGGTACTGCGATATTGCAGCGGACATGTCGGACCATTCACACTTTTTTGGGACCATTGGCATTTATACAGCGATCAGTGCTATAAAAATGCACTGATTACTGTGTAAATGCCATTGGCAGTGAAGGGGTTAACCTGCAGGGGGCGCTCTAAGGGTTAACTATGTTCCCTGGGCGTGTTCTAACTGTGTGTGGGCTGCCCTAGCTGGGGAAAGGGGATGATCACGGCTTTAATATACAGGAAGCCTGTGATCACTGCCCTACCCCCTATATGAGAATGGAGATCCGTGTTTACTTACACGGAACTCCGTTCTCTCACTGCGGGGGGGGGGGCCATCGCGGGTAGCCGGCGGCGATCGAGTCCGCCCTACCCACTCCCTGGCCCCCCCCAGACACAGTGAGCGCACGAGCGCGCCCACAGCACTAGTTATCGCAGCTGCCGTCAGACTGCAGTCGGCGGTCAGCAAGTGGTTAAAGCGGCGTTCCACGCTTTTAAAAGTCAGCAGCTATAAAAAGTGTAGCTGCTAACTTTTAATAATCAGACACTCACCTGTCCCATGGTCTAGCAATGTGGCCACCCGAGGCCCCGCTCTTCTTCCCCTTCCCTCCGCGGCGCCGGCATTGCAACTGTGGGGGTGCCCGGCTGTGGCTAAACAATCTTCTGGGACCTGTGACATATCCCAGAAGATTGCAGGGAGGAGGGAGGAGGGACAGGTGATTTTCCTTCTGGCGCCGCGGTGCCAGGGGAGGAAGTGGGAGCTGGATACCTGTCAAAACCAGGTGTCGCCCCCCCCCCCCCAAAAAAAATGACATGCCAATTGTGGCATGTCAGGGGGTCACGATTACTTAAAGTGGAAGTTCCACTTTTGGGTGGAACTCCGCTTTAAGTGGTTAAACTGACCTCATTTACAGACCGGATTTCATTCATTTGATAATAGCACCAAAACAATACTGTGATATTGTGAGATACTTGGCAGATTGCCTGGATTTTTGTTTTTCTTTAACAGCTGTCAGCTTAGGCAGAGAACGGCTCTTCACTGTTGCTTTTAGATAAGTGAGGGGATAGAAGGATCGGCTGCCGCTCGCCAGGACGCGGTTTCTGGTCGCCATGGCCACCTAGCACATGGGCTTTGTGGAGCCCTGCATTAGCCTGGTCCCAATATTGTAGCAACAATATAGAAGTCACTTTTCCGTTAACGTTCAGGTTTTTGTTTGCTAGGTAACCAGTAGTAGAGAATTACAACATAGCGCAAGAACTCTGGGAACTGCAGATAATTGTTCTAGATGGCTGCTCTTGTATTCAGCCCACCATTACATTTTACAGTAAACTGGATATTGACTGACATCCTCAAGGAGCTTATTTTGGGGGACGGTCACATTTATGGCATGCTTATGTTAGCTCTCAACTGAACTGTCAAGCCATCAAATGGCTGGTGTCATAGCTGATCACATGCTTAGCAGCATGGCAACTGTAGATCAAATAGAAGCCAAGATGGCAGCTTCCTGCGCTGTAAAAGATATGAGGGTTTAGTTCCACTCCAAAGAGATGAGTCCTTCAAAAGTGTAAGAACTATTCCTCTCACTGATACCAATGATGGGGCATTATTCCCCACTAATATCAATGACGGGGTTCTATTCTTTCCACTAATGCCAATGAAGGGGGGCACTATTCCTCCTACTGATACCAATGATTGGGCACTATTCCTCACACTAATACCAATGATGGGGCACTATTCTTCTCACTAATACCAATGATGGGGCACTATCCCCCCCCCACTAATACCGATGATGGGGCACTATTCCTCCCACTCATACCAATGATGGGGCACTATTCTTCCCATTAATACCAATGATGGGGCACTATTCCTCCCACTAATACCAATGATGGGGCACTATTCTTCCCACTAATACCAATGATGGGGCACTATTACTCCAACTAATACCAATGATGGGGCACTATTCATACCAATGATGGGGCACTATTCCTCCCACTGATACCAATGATGGGGTGCTATTCCTCCCACTAATACCAATGATGGGGCACTATTCCTCCCACTCATACCAATGATGGGGCACTATTCCCCCTACTGACACAAATGATGGGGCACTATTCTGCCCACTAATACCAATGATGGGGCACTATTCCTCCCACTGATTCAAATGATGGGGCAGTATTCTTCCCACTAATACCAATGACGGGGCACTATTCCTCCAACTAATGCCAACAACAGGGCACCATTCCTGCTACTGACACCAACTATGGAAATTATTCTTCCCACTAATACCAATGATAAGGCATTGTTCATGGAACATAGACCAATTTGAGACATGCACTGCAAAACGTGGCACCACATCCAATCATGAATGATTAAAGGGGAGAAAAGGCATTTTTCCTCCTCCTACTGCCCACAGGCTTTATGTAATTCTTTTAACCCCCTCTGACCACCAAGTCTAAGGCATTTTCTATTCCCGGTGGCCACAATCCAGGCCACCTAATGATTGAAGGACAGTAAACTGGCCCTTTGCTTTGATAGTTTGGAGACCGCTGGTGTAGAGATTGAAATGTGTTTTTCTGTGAATGTGTAGCAGCATGTACTAATTATTCAGTGACACTTAGATATATATATATATATATATGCAGTGAAGTGCGATGATGTACGACGTTACAGCCTGTGGGCAGGGGCGTATCATGAAATTAGTGGGCCCGTGTGCAAGCCCACACCGCACCGATAATCCCCGGCTGTCAACCAGGGACAGATCATCCTTAAGTGCAGTGTTGGTCAGAGCACTGGGGGCCCCCCACCCCTCGAGGCCCGTGTTCAGTGAACACCCTGCACCCATGGATGATACGCCACTGCATGTGGGTAATAAGCATTGACCAGTTCTATGTGACACTGTGCTGACATGATGTGACATCTCATCATCAGGGAACACAGCAGTCCAAAATCAAGAGAATAAAAGCCGACGGGAAATGAGCCCACTAATTCATCCCATAATGGGATTACACGGCCCTAACGAAAACTTTGACTATAGTAAAAGTGAAATGATCGCGGTCTAAACTTAAAAGATCTTCTATGTTTTTAAGAAAGCCTAATTTGATTATTAAACCAGCACTGTACAAACAAAGTGAAATATATACAATACTGGTTTGGTTTTAGGTAAAGTAGAGAGGGATTAGAACAGTGGCGGTTGGTGCTCCATTTTTTTTTGGGGGGGGTGGCAAAAAAAATGTAGCCACCCTCTAAATAAATCACTTACACTATGCTGTTTTTTGCTTTTTTTTGTTTTGCTTTTATTATTACGTGTATTACGTTTCTGCCGGATATACTGGATGAGATGCGGAAAGCGCCAGGTGAGCCGAAGCTGTAATTCTGTTTAGCTGTGCGTCAAGAGTCACCAAAGAGCTGGAGGAGGAAGAATAGCGAGGGGCAATTGCTGTTGCTACATCCGATTTCCTAGAGACCCGACTTGCTGTAACACAATCATTTATAGAGCTTCAGGAACGCGGTCTGATGTTTCCGGTAAATGCTGAATGTGATGGGTATTTGTGTGTTATTGAAAGCACAGCTGTTAAAATACTAATATTGTTATCTGGTAACCCAGGAGTGGGTGGATGAGCGGCGGCTGGACATCGACATATACAAACACTGGGTTGATTTATTTTAAACCACAGTGCACTGCATGGCCTTTAAACTATGGCCAATAGGCTTAGAAGAGCCAGTAAAGGAGCTTTTGGATAAGGGGGCCCAAAGCACAACCATAGTGTCAAGGTAATGGAAGCTGCTAAAGGGAAAGGATAGGGAAGGCAGACAAACTGCTAAGTGAGAGATTAGAGTGGGAAAACTATACTTCAATTCTGATTGCTAGCTCACTGGGCAATCAACCAGGGGTGGATTTTGGCATTTTCATTTCCTTTGGAGGATACTGATTTTTATTTTATATTGATACGTTTGGGTCGCTCAAAGTGCAGCATTTATTTGTTTCTAATCATCTGTTCTTGAAGCTGCCCTTGTATATTCGTAGCATACTATTGCATAGTTTGATAGAAAAAAGAAGAAAGTTGCAGAAGTGTGCAACTAAACCATCTCAAATGATATCAGTTACATTCACTGTACCCCTTTTCCCCTTTGTAAAAATAAAAGTTAGGCAAACACTGTTTAGGCTTATTATCCCTGTCCTTCTGCTGGCCAGTTTTACACTGCTGTACCCTCTGCAGTATCTTAAAGCGATACTAAGGGCCGCTTCACACTGCCGCAACTTGTGCTCCGACTTGTGTCGCCCCAAGTCGCTTGACATCAGAAATCCCATTGAAATGAATTGGAGCCATCTTAAGGTACATTACTGAAGTCGCTCTGACTTCAAAAAAGGTTCCTGTACTACTTCTATCCAACTTGTGCCCACATAGAATTCAACGGAAGTCGCCTCCAAGTTGGATCCCCTATATTGAAGCAACTTTACAGTAAAAAGAAAAGAATTTACCCAGTTAATTCCCAGGAAACCCCCTCCCTCCCTTCTCTGATTTGCCACAGGCAAAGTCGCCCGGCATAGTCGAGTTTGAAGTTGCCTCGAAGTTGCCTAGCAAAGTTGCCCCTGAAGTCGGATCGCCTATGTGTGAAGCGGCCCTTAAGGTTCGTTTTTCTTTTCTTAACCACTTCAGCCCCGGAAGGATTTCCAGCTTTAGGACCGGAGCCCTTTTTGCGATTCGGCGCTGCGTCGCTTTAACTGACAATTGCGCGGTCGTGCGACATTGTACCCAAACGAAATTTGCGTCCTTTTTTTCCCACAAATAGAGCTTTCTTTTGGTGGTATTTGATCACCACTGCGTCATTTCTGATCGCCGCTATAAACAAAAGAAGAGCGACAATTTTGCAAAAAAACCCAAATTTCTTACTTTTTCCTAAAATACAAATCCAAAAAAAAATATAAAAAAACATTTTTTTTCACCGTTTTTGGCCGATTTATATTCTTCCTCATATTTGCGATGAAAAAAATCGCAATCGGCGTTTATTGATTGGTTTGCGCAAAAGTGGTCGCGTTTACGGATGATGAGAATTCATTTTTGGGGTTTTCATTTTTTTTTATTTTTTACTAATAATGGCGGCGATCTGCGATTTTTTGCGGTACTGCGATATTTCAGCGGACATGTCGGACCATTTTGACCCTTTTTTGGGACCATTGGCATTTATACAGCGATCAGTGCTATAAAAATGCACTGATTACTGTGTAAATGCCATTGGCAGTGAAGGGGTTAACCTGCAGGGGGCGCTCTAAGGGTTAACTGTGTTCCCTGGGCGTGTTCTTACTGTATGGGGGACTGCCTATCTGGGGAAGGGAAGTGGTCACAGCCTTCACGTAAAGGAAGGCTGTGATCACAGCCCTTCCCCCTCACACAGAGCGGAGGTCCGTGTTTACATACACGGACCTCCGCTCACTCGCTCCGGGGGGGCCATCGCGGGTGGCCGGCGGCAATCAAAGCCGCCGCACCCGCTCCCTGGCCCCCCCTGGACACAGTGAGCGTGCGGGCGCGCCTCCGGCGGCGCGCGCGCGCTCACTAAACTCGTTCCCGCAGCCGCCGTCGTATGACGGCGATTTGCGGGAACGAGCCACTTTGCCGCCGTCAGATGCCGATCGGTCGGCAAGTGGTTAAATAACAAACATGTAATACTTACCTCCTTTGTGCAGCGGTTTTGCACAGAGTTGCCCTGATCCTCTTCTTCTGGGATCCCCGCTTTCCCCGGGGGGCACACGTGCGGGCGGGCTTCCGTGACCTGCTGCTGCGTCCATTGACACAGACAGCAGAACTAGGCCCCGCCCCCGGCTCCCGCATCACTGGACTCGGTTGCCAGCAGCGGGAGCCAATGGCTCCCCTACTATCAATCTATCCAATGGGGACCGGAGCCTGCAGCTGGAGCTGTTAGGCTCGTCCCTGGCGTGGGAACGATCGGGCTCAGGTAAGTAAAAGGGGGGGCAGCTGCAACAGAAAAGGTTTTTCACCTTAATGCATAGAATGCATTAGGGTGAAAACCGTGGGGGGTTACAATCCCTTTAATTCTTGAATTAAGACTCCAGCCTGTGCTTTTTGTATCCAGTCAATTTTGGCCTAGCCTTGCTTCTGCAGGGAAAAGTTATAATGTGCTAGTATGCATCGCATGCTAGCACATTATGTGAAACTTACCTAAGAACGAAGCCCTTCCAGTGGTGAGCTGTCACCGCTGTCAGGGTTCCCATCTTCATCTGGTCTTCCTTTCGGGTTGAGGGACCAGAGCCATGATGACGTCACTCCTGCGCATGCGTGCGGGAGCCGCCGTTTACAGCACAGGACTCTGGGGGAACAGCCCGGGTGGCCATTCGTTTAGAGTGATGTCACCAGCTGTATGTACAGTAAATATCTCCTGAACGGTGCATGTTTAGGAGATATTTACGGCACCTATAGGTAATCCTTATTATAAGCTTATCTATAGGTAAAGTTAATTTATGGGAGTTTACTCCCACATTAATTGTCTTGTTGCTATGGAATTTTGCATTACCATATCTTCTGCAGTATCCTAATTCTTGTAGTAAGACCCCAGCCTGTGCTGTTTGTCTCTAGTAAGCTTGGTCCTAGTCTTGATCATTTTTTTCTGCACTGTTGGCCACTTTTACACAACGGTATCATCGGTGTTCTTTTCATTCCTAATGAGAGTTTGATAGAAATTAGCCAGTGACAGGACGGCTATGCATCAGACAGAACAGGGAAAGCCTCAGCAAACAACTGACATTTCTATTAGACATGTGCAATTCATTTTGTTCCGAATTCGTTTCTCAATGAAATTCGAAAAATTAGTTAATTTGGAAATATTCAAATACCGAAAACCCATTCAACAAATTTTTCCAAAATTCGAAACTTCAAATATTCGGAAATTCGAAAATCCTATTTTATTATTATCATTTATTATTATTAATTTTTTACATTCCATTTGTTTAGATGCGGCATTCGTTATTTCGGATAATTTGGATAAATTTGTATTCGTTGCGTTCACCAACAGCCAAATTTGAAAAGAAATTCCAATACCTATAATTTAATAGTTGGTTATTGTTAGTTAGTTAGTTAGCTTTTTTTTTGGGATTTTCACATTTTCGGATTTTTGTTCTTATTTTCGGATTTTCGAATTTTTGGATTTTTGAATTTCCAAATTTTCAAATTTTCGAACTTCTGAATTTTCAAATTTTTTAAAAGTTACAAATTTATTCGAAATAACGAATGACCCGAAGAACAGAAAAGAAAATTAGAGTGAATGAACAATTTTTTCGGCAGTGCACATGTCTAATTTCTATCTGCTGCTCAAAGCAGCCTGATAATTTTTTAACAAAAAAAAAGCATGTGTTGCTGTTAAGCCTTTTTTTTTTTAAACTAAGATGAATCAGATTGAGGTACTGCTGATGTGTAAGCCAAGATCTCTGTAAAAGAAAAAAATATGCACTGTCACTGTCACATATTCACTGTCTGTGAAAGCCATACTGTTCCTTAACACCACATATAACATTAACCCTTTCCAGCCAGCGGGAACCAGCCTTTCAAAAGTTCAAAATGACAGCGGGGTTACATGGGCTTCCCAGTTAAAGCGGAGCTCCACCCAAAAGAGGAAGCTCCATTTGTCTGCCCCCCTCCGATGCCGCATTTGACACCTGGGGGGGGGCTGTTACCTGTTTCGACAGGTACCCTCCCCACTTCCGGATGAACTCCGCCGCAAGGTCCCCTGGAAGTTCGGCCCCCCTCCTCCTTACCCCACCACCGGGCCATTCTCAAAGCACAGCACGCCATGCACAGTAGGGATCCGGCTGTGAAGCCGCAAGGCTTCATTGCCGGTTTCCCTTAAAAGGAATGGTGGCGGCAGCACCTGAAAGCTGATTGAAAAATTGGCTGGGATGCCAACATCGCGGGATCACTGCACAGGTAAGTGTCCTAATATTAAAAATAAAATAGTGTAGCTGCTGACTTTTATTTTTTTGGTGGGGGGGGGGGTTGGAGCTCTGCTTTAAGTGATAACGGTGATTTGCTGTCACAGTGATCACATGATCGGGAGCCCCCCCAATTGTAAACAGTGAGGAGGTGCAGTCACTGTGTTGGGAGTGCTAAGTGGGCGCGCTTCCACCATTCATAAGAAGCCAGCTACACATATATGTGGCAGCTCATTGCTAATTTTTTTTTTTTTTGGGGGGGGGGGTTATTTAACCACTTGCCGACCGCCGATTGGCATCTGACGGCGGCAAAGTGGCTCGTTCCCGCAAAACGCCGTCATACGACAGCGGCTGCGGGAACGAGTTTAGTGAGCACGCGCGCGCTGCCGGAGGCGCGCTCACTGTGTTTGGGGAGGGCCAGGGAGCGGGTGCGGCGGCTTCGATTGCCGCCGGCTACCCGCGATGGCCCCCCCGGAGCGAAGGAGCGGAGGTCCGTGTCTGTAAACACGGACCTCCGCTCTGTGTGAGGGGGAAGGGCTGTGATCACAGCCTTCCTGTACGTGAAGGCTGTGACCACTTCCCTTCCCCAGCTAGGGCAGTCCCCCATACAGTTAGAACACGCCCAGGGAACATAGTTAACCCTTAGAGCGCCCCCTGCAGGTTAACCCCTTCACTGCCAATGGCATTTACACAGTAATCAGTGCATTTTTATAGCACTGATCGCTGTATAAATGCCAATGGTCCCAAAAAAGTGTCAAAATGCTCCGACATGTCCGCTGAAATATCGCAGTACCGCTAAAAATCGCAGATCGCCGCCATTACTAGTAAAAAATAAAAAAAACCCAAAAATGAATTCTCATCATCCGTAAACGCGACCACTTTTGCGCAAACCAATCAATAAACGCCGATTGCGATTTTTTTTATCGCAAATATGAGGAAGAATATATTGCGACCGCGCAATTGTCAGTTAAAGCGACGCAGCGCCGAATCGCAAAAAGGGCTCCGGTCCTAAAGCTGGAAATCCTTCCGGGGCTGAAGTGGTTAAAGCACTGCCTGTTGGATTATTTATTATTTTAACCACTTAACCTCCGGAAGATTTACCCCCCCTTCATGACCAGGCCTTTTTTGCGATACAGCACTGCGTTACACAACGCTGCACCCAAATATAATTTTTGTCTTTGGGTGGTATTTGATCATTTCTGCGTTTTTTTTATTTTTTGCGCTATAAGCAAAAATAGACTGATACCGATTAGCTGCTATAAAAAATATCCAATGACAAACATCTAATTTCTTCATAAATTTAGGCCAATCAATATGTATTCTGCTGCACATTTTTGGTAAAAAAAAATTCCAATAAGCGTAAGTGCAAAAAATAATGTGCTTGTTCATATGAATAGAAAAACTTTACAGATATGACAATGTAGCAATCGTATTTAAAAAAACTGTAATATTGTTTGTGCAAAAGATATATTAAAGTGCATCAGTGCTCAAAAAACTATCTTTACAGATGGATCATCCAGCCAGCAGAGCCCCAGGCAATGGTAATCCCGCTGCTCAAGCTCTCCATTAGCAAAAGGAGCGGCGCTCTCTGTCCTGTAGCATCAGATCCGACCCATTCACTGGCAGGAAAGGAGGTGGGCATACACCAGGCGCACTGTGATGTATGCCCACCTCCTTTCCTGCCAGGAATGTATGGAGAGCTTGGGCAGCAGGATTACCATTGCCTGGGGATGTGCTGGCTGGATGATCCATCTGTAAAACTTATATATGCAAGGCTTATATTGACCCTGGCGGGTCTGCGTTTCAGGTGAGCGGCCAATTCACACCGAGGTGAACGCTCGAGGGGTTAAAGGGATAAGAAAATATCAAAATAATTTTGGACTGATTTTTGGTTGCACAAATAAGAAGATGAACACACGCTGTTTTGGAACTTCTGTTTTTTGAGCATTGATGCACTTTAACCACTTCAGCCTCGGAAGGATTACCCCCTTTAGGACCAGAGCGCTTTTTGCGATTCGGCACTGCGCCGCTTTAACTGACAATTGCGCGGTCGTGCGGTGTTGTACCCAAACAACATTTGCGTCCTTTTTTCCCCACAAATAGAGCTTTCTTTTGGTGGTATTTGATCCCCTCTGCGTCATTTATGATCGCCTCTATAAATAAAAAAATGCAACAAATTTGCAAAAAAAACACAGTTTTTCTTACTTTTTGCTAAAATACAAACCCAAAAAAAAATATAAAAAAACATTTTTTTCATCAGTTTTGGTCAATTTATATTCTTCCTCATATTTTTGGTTAAAAAAATCGCAATCGGTGTTTGTTGATTGGTTTGCGCAAAAGTTGCAGCGTTTACGGATGATGAGCATTAATTTCTGGGGTTTTTATTTATTTATTTTTTTTACTAGTAATGGCGGCGATCTGCGATTTTTAGCGGTACTGCGATATTGGGGCGGACATGTCGGACCATTTTGACAATTTTTTGGGACCATTGGCATTTATACAGCGATCAGTGCTATAAAAATGCACAGATTACTGTGTAAATGCAATTGGCAATGAAGGGGTTAACCTGGAGGGGACGCTCTAAGGGTTACCTGTGTTCCCTAGGAGTGTTCTAACTGTATGGGGGCTGGGCTGGCTGAGGGAGGGGAGTGATCACGGCTTCCATATACAGGGAGCCTGTGATCACAGCCCTTCCCCCTCTATGTTTACTTACACGAACCTCCGTTCTCTCACTGCGGGGGGCCATCGCGGGTAGCCGGCGGCGATCGAGTCCGCCCTACCCACTCCCTGGCCTCCCGCACGCGCTCACAGTGCGTGATCTCGCAGCCGCCGTCATATGACAGTGATTTGCGATATCGAATCACCTTGTCGTCGTCAAACTGCGGTTGGCGGTCGGCAAGTGGTTAATATATGTTTGCACATACAATGTTATAGTTTTTTTTTAAGCAATTGCTACATTGTCATATATGTGAAGTTTTTCTATTCATATGAACAAGCGCTCTATTTTTTGCACTTTAAATGTTTTTCACTGGGAGTTGAGCCACTCAATAGTTGCTGCTGTTCTCAAGTTTGCCAATTAACCAATTAGTGTCTTTTCCTACCACTAGAGGGCATCAGTCCCCATTACAGCAGCGCTCAAGCCCTTGTTATTTCCAATAAGCGTTTATTATTTGTGCAAAAGTTATAGCATCTACAAATTATGGGATTTATATTGGGATTTTTTTTTTTATACTAATAATGGACTTATAGTGGGACTGTGATATTGCGGAGGACAGTCTGACACTAACTGACACTTTTGACACTTTGTGGGAACTAGTGACACTAATATAGTAATCAGTGATAAAAAATATGCAAATATGCCCTGTACTAGAGAAGTATCTGGTAGGGAACTGTGAGATGGCCATCATACCAAAATACGTAGGAACAAGGAAAACCCTCCATTTGCAGAAACTATTATGGGCACAATGGACAAATAACCTCCAAGACAAGAATATGTAAAAAATATATTTAAATTGTACTGGGTAACAGGATAAAAAGGTCTAAAATAGAGAAGAAAGATGCATACTAGCTCATTATGGCTTTGCCTTACAGTTTTTTTTTTTTTTGGTCAAGGCATACAACTGCTTCCAAAGTGTTACTAAACCCACATCATATTCACTCAGTCACTATGAGATTTGTATTCTGTATTCTGCAAAAAACCTGGTTGATCCTGCTGCTCTCTATCTCCCCCTTCTGTCCAAGTCCCCGATTCAGCTAGGGATTTTGAAGAGCAGTGTTGGCAGCTCTGCACATGCTCAGTTTTCAGTAAGTTTTTATGCTGAGCATTCCCTCCCTATCACATCAGAGCAGCCCATGTGACTATAGAATCACATGTGGGTGTTTACACAGTGCTAAATGATAGCCCTCCTCCATGCCTACTAACCAGCTAAACAAAATTGGGTTGGGATATTACATCTAGATTGATGGAGTCTTCATCTCCCTGTTATTAGAGATACACCGACACCATTTTTTTTTACAACGAATACGAGTACAGATACTTTTTTTTTAGTACTGGCCAATACCAATTACTGATACCTACTGCAACTGTTTTATTTTCACTTCAGCTGTCAGCAATGGTACAAAGCAATTGAAAAGTTATTTACAAATTAAATAAATAGATTTTTATAAAAGTTTGCACTTTTTTAATGTGAAATGTGTAAATATATGTTAAAGGTGTAAAAATATTAAGGAACAAAGAAAACAAAAAAAAAACATATTCATTGTTAATTCTTTATAAAAATAGAAGTGAACAGAAATAAAAAAAACAGCTGGAAAATAATAATTAAATGGAGGAGAATAGGGAGTTAATTAAGGCTGATTAGAGTAAATTAAGAGTTAATAAGGGGTTAAACATTTAATAGAAAACACATGAAAATATATATATTTTTTTTTACTTGACAGGTTGCTTTAAAATTACTTCATTTGCAGATGAAGTTCATCCCTTTGATCTGTAGATAAAGAAAGAAAGACACAAAAAGAAACAATGTTTCTTTTTATTTTAATGTTTCAGCAGCTGAGCAATGTTGTTGATAAACATTGCCTGGCTGCTTTTTTTTTTTTTTTCCGACAGCTCTAAAATACAGGATTTCTTTAACACTTCAGCTGTCAACAGGGGAATCCCGCTGACAGCTGGGTCATCGGTTGTTAAGGGCACGGCAGCCCCGCTCCTTAATAACTGATAATTGCCATTTTTTTTACATTTCAGCTGTCAGTGGGGGAGATCCACTGACAGTTCAAAGAACCTAGACTGAAAGTATCGGTTTCAAGTATCGGTGCATTTGTACCAGTAAATGCTTAGTATCGGCACCGATACTAATACCGGTATCGGTGCAAGCCTACCTGTTACACCCATGGCCCGTACACACAAAAATCGGACGGAAAATTCCGCTTTGGAATCAAACGTACGATAATCGGATAGTTGGTACAGAGCTTTTTGAGAGCTGATCATGACAGTTCATCTGCTATTATTCGATCGGACAAACACGAAAATGTTTCTCGTACGAGCGTATGATTTTCGTTTAATCAGTACAGTTGTCGTCCGAAAACACAATACAACACATGACATCACTTCCGATTATTTATTCTGTCGTAGGAGAATTTTCATGACTTTAGTACACTTTTCCGATTCGATCCGAGATCAGCGTACAAAAAGAAAAAAGGAAGATCTGTCGTCCGATTTTTGGATCGTGTGTCTGGGCCATAAGACTGAGGCTGGAGGGGCGCGACTGGCAGAAATCCGCCCACACCATGTTATTGCCAAAAAAAAAAAATAAAGATTTGATTTCAAATATATATTTGTATGACAATTTAAAATAGTTTATTGATATTAATCATATTATTTTTTGGACCCTTTCACACGGGTGGACCGATCGGGACCGCCTGTCAGTTTTTCAGGTGAACCCGATCAGACCATCCATTGCCCTCTATGGAGCGACATGTGTCCATTGACACCCGCCGTCATCTGATTCGATCCTCTCCGCTAAAACTGTCTGGCGAATCAGATCAAATGGCAGTTGGGTGTAAACAGGCAGGCGGTCCGTTTACATCCAACCGCCCATAGAGGACAGCAGGCAGTGTCTGTGGCCGCTCTGTATAAGTGGAGTGGACATGGACAAGCCATCCATCTGCTCAGCGGGGAATCTGTTCACTTATCCCCGCAGAGCAGGTGGACTCCAGCGGAGCCCTTCCCGTGTGAAAGGGGCCTTACTTTGTATCCTAAAGGCTGTCTTTTTTTTTTTTTTGATCATGTGACCAGCAGCAGAGGACTAGAAGCTCCTCCTGCTTATGTTTCTCTGCAGACAGGCTGGGAAAGATCTGAGTCATGTGACAGCTGTATAGCGATTAGGAAAAAGATACAGTAAAGCCTTGGTTTGAGAGTAGCTTGGTTCGAGAGCGTTTTGACTTGATATACAAGTAGCGTCACGTCACAACTGAGTATAAAAGAGAAGAGAGGCGCCTCTAAGTGTAGCAATGTGGTTACATTTAATGAAGGTACAACATTTAGCAACTCACATGGTTGATGATTAAAAGAGGCACAGCTAAGTATGCAGGCATCCGGGGTAAAGCTGTCCACATGGACCGTCCTCCTCACCGCCACCGGCATCATCCCTTCCACGCTGCGCTCCACGAGCGATTCAAGCCTCGCTTTCAGATCGCTCTACTGCAGGGCAGTCTTCCCGGTCACCATTGCAGACTGACAGCGGTGAGAGTCGGTGGAGTGGAGGACGGTCTATGTCAGGGGTGTCAAACTTGATTTCATTGTGGGCCGTATCAGCATTATGGTCTCCCTGAAAGGGCCGGCCGTATATGTAAGACTAGATGTCCAGAGCACCAAGCCCCTTACATCAGATGCCAAGAGCTCCCCCCCACCATCAGAAGTCAAGGGTCCCCCACCGTTTCTTGCAACACAGTAGGGGCAGAGCTGAGAAGCAGAAAGTGCAGGGTCTAGAGGAGGACCAGAGGAGAGCTGGAGTCTTCTGAATGCTGAGACCAGGGGAGGTGAAGATGAGGGGGTGCTGAAGCTGCACAGAGAGGAGCAGGATCTGAAGGAGTTCTGTCCTCCACTCTGCGGCTGACTGCTGAGACGGGGTGGTGGAGATGAGGGGAGTGCTGCAGCTGCAGAAAAGGTGTGAGGGCCACATGAAATGACCCGGAGGGCCGGATTTGGCCCCCGGGCCTTGTGTTTGACACCTGTGGTGTAGTGGATAGTGATTTCGCCTGGCAACAAAAGGGTCACTGGTTCGAATCCCAACCACGACACTACCTGCCTGGAGTTTGCATGTTCCCCTGTGCCTGCATGGGTTTCCTCTGGGTACTCCAGTTTTCTCCCACACTCCAAAGACATGCTAGTAGGTTAATTAGATCATGTCTAAATTGTCCCTAGTATGTATATGCATGAATGTGAGTTAGGGACCTTAGATTGAAAGCTCCTTGAGGGTAGGGACTGATGTGAATGTAATCTGTAATCTGATGACACTGTAATATGTTAATTTTTAGCACAATGTGCCTGCCACCAGTTGAATATGCCACTTGCCATTGCTTGCCACCAGATGAGGATGTCACTTGCCACGCTGCCTGCCACCAGATGAGGATGTCATTTGCCATGCTGCCTGCCACCAGATGAGGGTGTCACTTGTCACACTGCCTGCCACCAGATGAGGATGTCACTGGCCACGCTGCCTGCAACCAGATGAAGAAGTCACTTGCCACGCTGCCTGCCACCAGATGAAGATGTCACTTGCCACGCTGCCTGCCACCAGATGAGGATATCACTTGCCACGCTGCCTGCCACCAGATGAGGATGTCACTGGCCACGCTGCCTGCCACCAGATGAAGATGTCACTTGCCACGCTGCCTGCCACTAGATGAGGATGCCACTTGCCATTGCCTGCCACCAGATGAGGATGCCTCGCTGCCTGCCACCAGATGAGGATGTCACTTGCCACGCTGCCTGCCACAAGATGAGGATGTCACTTGCCATGCTGCCTGCCACTATATTAGGATGC
>BLSH010239872.1:420826-433351 GCA_018402905.1 Glandirana rugosa
GGGCAGTTTTGCCCGAGGCGTACACACTTTCCTGGGATTTTCTCTTCTCTCCGCGGAGATTCACATCGTTATACCAATGTAAATTACTTCCATGTTGTAAATCATTGAGTGTACCAACTACTAATTTTCTTCGTGTAGATTCATACGTCCGTAGGCCCCATTTCGACAGGTGTATCTGGTGTCCACAGTTTGTGTTCCGGGCCCCCGGTTTAGGCCGGGAGGCCCAGTAAAGTACACCGGGAGTGTGGAAAAGACGTCTACGTCGTGAGGGGAGTAGAGGTGGTGGGGGACAGAGTCGTCAGCCGGCGTCTCACTGAGGGGGTGCTGCAGCTGCACAGAGAGGAGCAGGATCTGAAGGAGTTCTGTCCTCCACTCTGCGGCCGACTGCTGAGACAGGGGGTGGTGGAGATGAGGGGAGTGCTGCATCTGCAGAAAAGGTGTGAGGGCCACATGAAATGACCCGGAGGGCCGGATTTGGCCCCCGGGCCTTGTGTTTGACACCTGTGGTCTATGTGGACAGCTTTACCCCGGATGCCTGCATACTTAGATGTGCTTCTTTTAATCATCAACCATGTGAGTTACTAAATGTTGTACCTTCATTAAATGTAACCATATTGCTACACTTAGAGGCGCCTCTCTTCTCTTTTAGGGTCCTTTCACACATGCGGAGCCCGTTTTGACGGGCTCCGCTGCTCAGCGGGGATCCATCCGTTGATCCCCGCTGAGCCGACGGATGACAGGACAGTTTCTGCACTCTGTGCAGAAACTGACCTGTCAGAGCTCCGCTCTCCTCTATGGAGAACTGGATGAGCATGGACCGTCTGTCCGCGTTCATCCGATCCGATCCGCCAGGCGGATGGAAAATAGGGCTTCCATCCGTCTGTTTCTGGTGGATCGGAGCGGATCGGGTGTCAGCGGACATGTCACCACTGACATCCGCCGCTCCATAGAGCACAATGGAGCGTCTGTTTGGGTCCGCCTGAAAAACTGACAGGCGGACCCAAACGGACCGTATGTGTGAAAGAGCCCTTATACTCTGTAGCTCCTGCTGGATTTTGCTTCTAATCCCCTTGTGGAGGCGGCCATTTGTGGATGGACATTTTATGGTTACACAAACTATCACATTGCTGTAATCTTTCTATATGGACTATAAACTGAAAGACTTCTGAATAAATGGTTGTGGAGCGAATCATCTGAGTTTCCATTATTTCTTATGGGGAAATTTGCTTTGATATACAAGTGCTTTGGATTACAAGCATGTTTCCGGACTGAATTCTGCTCCCAATCCAAGGTTTTACTGTACTTTTTTAATTAAAATAATTACAGTGCCATCATCCACATACAGAAAGAGAAGGGATAATTCAATTAAACAGTGTGTGTTTAGTATCACTTAAAGCCATGTTAACAGTTGAGTAAACAGTTGAGCTGTGTTTTTACCGCACCCCCTAAGCTGCAGAGGCAGCTGAATGGTTCAACTGAATGTGTCTGCAACTGGCTTGCAAGCACATACAATATATGTCGTTGTGACACGGTGGCGCAGGTTTCAATGGGGTTAAAACAGGCAGTTAGCAGGTGACATCCTGTATCTCACTGCCCTCTGTGATGCTGTACTGTTTTTGTTGCTGTTTTTGTTTTTTTATTTTATTTTTTTTTATTCAAGCATGTATTTTTTAGTCTAGGTTCACACTGCTGCAATCTGATTTTGATCTGATTTTTTTGTGTGATTATATAGAGCAACTTGGATGTGGTTTGCATATTCTATTTGGCCAAAATCATGCCGGAATGGCACCAAAGTAGTGCTGGAACTTAAATTATTCCGAGTGATGTGAACAGTCGCCAATAAAAACAATGCGATTCCACTTTTGTTTTTTTTTGTTTTGTTTTTTAGATTGTGGAACTGCTTAAAGCGGAGTTCCGCTTAAAAGTAGAACTTCCGCTTTAAGAGAAGGTGACCCCCCGACATGCCACAATTGGTGTGTCTTTTTTTGGGGGGGTGACCAGGGACCCTATTTTCACAGGATCCCAGGTCCACTTCCTCCCCTGGAGCCGCAGCTCCGGAAAGGAAGTCCACCTTCCCCCCTCCCTCTCGGCGATATTGTGGGAAACATCACAGGTCCCAGAATATATGCCTGCCAGTCACAAGGCGCAGCGCGACTCACAAATGCGCAGTGTGCGCCCGGCTTTGAAGCCAGAGCCGGTGCCCACACTTGTGATGCCGGCGCTGTCGAGGGGGGAGGGGGAGAAGAGTCGGCCCTCCTGCGACCGCATCGCTGGAGCGAGGGACAGGTGAGTGCCCGATTGTTATTACACTTTTTGTAGCTGCTGACTTTTATATGGGTGGAACTCCACTTTAAGGCAGTATATGTGCATGGGTTATATCTGAGAATAAGGATGTCATTTAGAGTCACTTTAACTGCTTCAGGTCCATCCTATAGCAAAAAAAAATTGCCCTGGTCAGGAAGGGGGGTAAATCTTCTGGAGCTGAAGTGGTTAAAGTTTGGCAAGCTGCAATATATTACACTTTTGTTTTTGGGTTTAATACTTTTTTAATCTTACTTTATCACTTATTTCCTGCTCTGGCACAACAAGCATGCAGCCAGTGAAGTGCCACTATGCCTGTTACTGTTCTTCAGCTCAGGGAAGAAAATATGACAGCCAAAAAAAAAATGGCCTGGTCAGGAAGGGGTGTAAATGTTCCAGAGCTGAAGTGGTTAAAGTTTGGCAAGCTGCAATATATTACACTTTTGTTTTTGGGTTTAATACTTTTTTAATCTTACTTTATCACTTATTTCTTGCTCTGGCACAACAAGCATGCAGCCAGTGAAGTGCCACTATGCCTGTTACTGTTCTTCAGCTCAGGGAAGAAAATATGACAGCCAAAAAAATAAATGCACTGGTCAGGAAGGGGAATAAATCTTCTGGAGCTGAAGTGATTAAAGTTTGGCAAGCTGCAATATATTACACTTTTGTTTTTGGGTTTAATACTTTTTTAATCTTACTTTATCACTTATTTCCTGCTGTGGCACAACAAGCATGCAGCCAGTGAAGTGGCACGGTGCCTATTACTGTTCTTCAGCTCAGGGAAGAAAATATGACAGCCAAAAAAAAAAAAAATGGCCTGGTCAGGAAGGGGGGTAAATGTTCTGTAGCTGAAGTGGTTAAAGTTTGGCAAGCTGCAATATATTACACTTTTGTTTTTGGGTTTAATACTTTTTTAATCTTACTTTATCACTTATTTCCTGCTGTGGCATAACACGCATGCAGCCAGTGAAGTGGCACGGTGCCTATTACAGTTCTTCAGCTCAGGGAAGAAAATATGACAGCCAAAAAAAAAATGGCCTGGTCAGGAAGGGGGGTAAATGTTCTGTAGCTGAAGTGTTTAAAGTTTGACAGGCTGCAATATATTACACTTTTGTTTTTGGGTTTAATACTTTTTAATCGTACTTTATCACTTATTTCCTGCTGTGGCACAACAAGCATGCAGCCAGCGAAGTGGCACGATGCCTATTACTGTTCAGCTCAGGGAAGAAAATATGACAGCCAAAAAAAAAATGCCCTTCCTTACATCAGTGGCATCTCCCATATTTTCTGCTCACAGGTTTCCTCTTAGAGTTGCTATGCCAGGGAGGATCACACCCAGTGGACCATCCGCCTGCTTGTGACTCCCATGCTGCACCCATTGACTCCCCCAGTACCCTCCTCTCTGCCCACCATCCTAGGGGCCGGGGGGGTGTGCCATGGCACAGGGATTCTCAGTGCTCAGAGGAAGAACCCTCCCTCCTCTCCCCGGTTCTGTGTGCACACAATAGGCTCCATGTCTAATTCTTGCTGGGGGTGCCATAGAGCGGCAGTCAGTGGATGAATCGCTGCGATTTGGGATCGCTGCTGCCCAGGAGAAGGCTCGCCATGGGCGGCGGAGCTCAGCATGCCTAGCCGGGGAGGGCTCCGGCAATGGAGCTCTGGGGGATCGCCGGCTGCTCCCTGGTGGTGCTGATGATCGTGGCTGCGCTGCTGTCCAATGGCGTGGTGCTGATTTGCTTCCTGAGCTCCTCCGACATCCGCGGCCAGGTCCCGGGACTCTTCACCCTCAACCTCACCCTGTGCAACCTCCTACTCACCGTCATCAACATGCCCCTGAGCCTGGTAGGGGGCATCCGGGGCCACCAACCTGGAGGGGAAGCTTTGTGCCGGGCTGTGGGCTTCTTGGAAACTTTCCTGACCACCAACTCTATGCTGAGCATGGCTGCCCTGAGCATTGACCGGTGGGTGGCCGTGGTCTTCCCTCTGAGCTATCACTCCAAGATGAGGTACCAGGATGCTGCCCTTATCCTCCTCTACTGCTGGATCCACTCCCTGTCCTTCCCCACAGTGGCCCTGTGCCTGTCCTGGGTGGGCTTCCACCAGGTGTATGGTTCCTGCACCCTCCATCACAAGGAACCTGAGGAGGAGGACTCCTTTGTGGCTTTCATTGTTTCCTTCCACCTGCTCAGCTATCTGCTGTCCTTCCTGGTCCTGTGTGTCACTTACCTGCAGGTGCTGAAGGTAGCTCGCTCCCATTGCAGGAGGATTGATGTCATCACAATGCAGACTCTGGTGCTCCTGGTGGACCTGCACCCCAGGTATTATCTGCTGGAGATCTCTTCTGCCCTGGGTATATAGAAGTCCTTGGGGGTTGTGTGTGTTGGGTCAATTGATGGTATGGAAGGTACTTGGTTTCCATTCTCATATCTATTCAATTGATCCATAATAGGTGGACCTGCACCCCAGGTATTATCTGCTGGAGATCTCTTCCATCCTGGGTACATAGAAACCCTTGGGGGTTGTGTGTGTGTGTGTTGGGTCAATTGATGGTATGGAAGGGACAACCCAATTTTTACTTTTTTTCCATTCTCATATCTATCCAATTGATCCACAATAGGTGAACCTGCACCCCAGGTATTATCTGCTGGAGATCTATTCCATCCTGGGTACATAGAAACCCTTGGGGGTTGTGTGTGTGTATTGGGTCAATTGATGGTATGGATGGGATAATCCAATTTTTACTTGATATCTATTCTTCTATCTGTTCCATAATAGGTTATTTGGGGCTCCTCATGGACCTGCACCCCAGGTATTATCTGCTGGAGATCTCTTCCATCCTGGGTACATAGAGACCCTTGGGGGTTGTGTGTGTGTGTTGGGTCAATTGATGGTATGGAAGGGACAATCCAATTTTTACTTGTTTCCATTCTCATATCTATCCAATTGATCCATAATAGGTGAACCTGCACCCAGGTATTATCTGCTGGAGATCTCTTCTGTCCTGGGTACATAGAAGCCCTTGGGGGTTGTGTGTGTTGGGTCAATTGATGGTATGGATGGGATAATCCAATTTTTACTTTTTTTCCATTCTCATATCTATCCAATTGATCCATAATAGGTGGACCTGCACCCCAGGTATTATCTGCTGGAGATCTCTTCTATCCTGGGTACATAGAAACCCTTGGGGGTTGTGTGTGTGTGTTGGGTCAATTGATGGTATGGAAGGGACAACCCAATTTTTACTTTTTTCCATTCTCATATCTATCCAATTGATCCACAATAGGTGAACCTGCACCCCAGGTATTATCTGCTGGAGATCTATTCCATCCTGGGTACATAGAAACCCTTGGGGGTTGTGTGTGTGTATTGGGTCAATTGATGGTATGGATGGGATAATCCAATTTTTACTTGATATCTATTCTTCTGTCTATCTGTTCCATAATAGGTTATTTGGGGCTCCTCATGGACCTGCACCCCAGGTATTACCTGCTGGAGATCTCTTCCATCCTGGGTACATAGAGACCCTTGGGGGTTGTGTGTGTGTGTTGGGTCAATTGATGGTATGGAAGGGACAATCCAATTTTTACTTGTTATCCATTCTTATATCCATAGATTATTTGGGGTAAAAAGGGTACTGGTATACAGCACGTCAACTAACATGAATGTAGGCTATGCACTGTGTAGATGTGGGTGGAGAGATGAGCCACTCATGGGCATTAACAGGAGCAGCATTCAATTAGTTTTAGCTTTAATGTTCCATAGTTACATAGGTTGTAAAAAGACACAAGTCCATCTAGTTCAACCCATGTTCACCTACCTTCCCCAGTGATATGACAGTGAGTGATATTAAAGTGCCTGTCCTGGGTGGGCTTCCACCAGATGTATGTATGGTTCCTACACCATCTATCACAAGGAATCTGAGGAGGAGCACTCCTTTTCAGGCTTTCACCGTGTTCTTCCACCTGCTCAGCCATCTGTTTTCCATTCTCATATCTATCCAATTGATCCATAATAGGTGAACCTGCACCCCAGGTATTATCTGCTGGAGGTCTCTTCTGTCCTGGGTACATAGAATTCCTTGGGGGATGTGTGTGTATGGGTCAATGGATGGTATGGATGGGATAATCCAATTTTTACTTGTTTTCCATTCTCATTTCTATCCAATTGATCTATAATAGGTGGACTTGCACCCCAGGTATTATCTGCTGGAGATCTCTTCTGTCCTGGGTACATATAAGCCCTTGGGTTGTGTGTGTTGGGTCAATTGATGGTATGGAAGGGACACTCCAATTTTTACTTGTTTTCCATTTTCATGTCAATCCAATTGCTCCATAATAGGTGGACCTGCACACCAGGTATTATCTTCTGGAGATCTCTTCCATCCTGGGTACATAGAATTCCTTGGGGGATGTGTGTATATTGGGTCAATGGATGGTATGGATGGGATAGTCCAATTTTTACTTGATATATATTCTTCTGTCTATCTGTTCCATAATAGGTTATTTGGGGCTCCTCATGGACCTGCATCCCAGGTATTATATGCTGGAGATCTCTTCTGTCCTGGGTACATAGAAGCCCTTGGGGGTTGTGTGTATTGGGTTAATTGATGGTATGGAAGGGACAATCCAATTTATACTTGTTTTCCATTCTCATATCTATCCAATTGATCCATAATAGGGGAACCTGCACCCCAGGTATTATCTGCTGGAGATCTCTTCCATCCTGGGTACATAGAATTCCTTGGGGGGATGTGTGTGTATTGGGTCAATGGATGGTATGGATGGGATAATCCAATTTTTACTTGATATCTATTCTTCTGTCTATCTGTTCCACAATAGGTTATTTGGGGCTACTAATGGACCTGCATCCCAGGTATTATCTGCTGGAGATCGCCTCTATCCTGGGTACATAGAAGTCCTTGGGTTGTGTGTGTGTGTTGGGTCAATTGATGGTATGGAAGGGACAATCCAATTTTTACTTGTTTTCCGTTCTCATATCTATCCAATTGCTCCATAATAGGGAAACCTGCACCCCAGGTATTATCTACTGGAGATCTCTTCAATCCTGGGTACATAGAATTCCTTGGGGGATGTGTGTGTGTGTATTGGGTTAATTGATGGTATGGAAGGGACAATCCAATTTTTACTTGTTTTCCATTCTCATATCTATCCAATTGCTCCATAATAGGCAAATCTGTACCACAGGTATTATCTGCTGGAGATCTCTTCCATCCTGAGTACATAGAATTCCTTGGGGGTTGTGTGTGTGTATGGGTCAATTGATGGTATGGATGTGATAATCCAATTTTCACTTGATATCTATTCTTCCGTCTATCTGTTCCATAACAGGTTATTTGGGGCTCCTGGTGGACCTGCACCCCAGGTATTATCTGTTGGAGATCTCTTCTATCCTGGTTACATAGAAGCCCTTGTAGTGTATGTGTGTATATTGGGTCAATTGATGGTATGGAAGGGACAATCCAATTTTTACTTGTTATCCATTCTTATATCCATAGATTATTTGGGGTAAAAAGGGTACTGGTATACAGCACGTCAACTAACATGAATGTAGGCTATGCACTGTGTAGATGTGGGTGGAGAGATGAGCCACTCATGGGCATTAACAGGAGCAGCATTCAATTAGTTTTAGCTTTAATGTTCCATAGTTACATAGGTTGTAAAAAGACACAAGTCCATCTAGTTCAACCCATGTTCACCTACCTTCCCCAGTGATATGACAGTGAGTGATATTAAAGTGCCTGTCCTGGGTGGGGCTTCCACCAGATGTATGTATGGTTCCTACACCATCTATCACAAGGAATCTGAGGAGGAGCACTCCTTTTCAGGCTTTCACCGTGTTCTTCCACCTGCTCAGCCATCTGTCCTATATGTCACTTACCTGCAGGTGTTGAAGCTAGCTTGCTCCCATTGCAGGAGGATTGATGTTATCACAATGCAGACTCTGGTGGACCTGCACTCCAGGTATTATCTGCTGGAGATCTCTTCCATCCTGAGTACATAGAAGCCCTTGGTGTGTGTGTGTGTTGGGTCAATTGATGGTATGGAAGGGACAATCCAATTTTCACTTGTTATCCATTCTCATATCCATCCGATTGTTCCATAATAGGTGAACCTGCACCCCAGGTATTATCTGTTGGGGATCTCTTCTATCCTGGTTACATAGAAGCCCTTGGGGAGTGTGTATTGGGTCAATTGAAGTATGGAAGGGACAATCCAATTTTTACTTGTTATCCATTCTTATATCCATAGGTTATTTGGGGTAAAGAGGGTACTGGTATACAGTGTCAACTAACATGAGTATAGGTTATGAACTTTGTAGATGTGGATGAAGAGATAAGCCACTCATGGGCATTTACAGGAGCAGCATTCAATTAGTTTTAGCTTTCAGCTGTTCCATAGTTACATAGTCAGGTTCGGCCCGAGTATAAGTTTGGGCCGAACTTTCGTTGTTTGGTTGTTCGGCAAACATTCGAACAAAGGGGTCAATCGACTGTTTGTTCGCCCCCCCCAAACCGACCATGATGCATTGCAGCATTGAACAGTGCATTGCAAGCCCTGATTGGCTGAAGCACTGAAAGCTTCAGCCAATCAGGGCACAGAGCACTGTCATGATTGGACACTATCATCATGACTTTATCCAAACATGGCTCATTCCCGCCCCACAGTGTAAAAGTATTCTTTCAATGGCAGCCATTTTCAGTGTGATTTCGGCTGGAGAGAGATAGAACAGGGCTCTGTCAGTGCTATTAGTTAGTTAGTGTGCTATACTGTGCTATTGTGCTTCAATTGTCAGTGTAGAATATTAGTTTAGTGTCAGTCTAGGGATAGTATGAGTGTAGTGAGGAGGACCATCATTCAGCTTTGCATAGTGTGCAGCTAGAGTAGGGACAGCTCAGATAGTTTCACTGTAGTGTAGTGAGACTGTGTTATTCATACATGCATTAGTGTATATGTAGAGTAGGGACAGCTCAGATAGTTTCAGTGTAGTGTAGTGAGTCACTAATCTTTACATTAGTGTATAGCTAGAGTAGGGACAGTTCAGATAGCGTCAGTGTAGTGATGGTTGAACACCGTCTATTTGATTGCATTACTGCAAGTTTAACCCCATTTACTTCTGTGTGCGTTGCTGCAAGTTTAATGCCATTTATTCTGTGTACACTACTGTCAGTTTAACGCCATATAGTTTTGTGTGCGTTACTGCCAGTTTAACGCCATATAGTTTTGAGCGTTACTGCAAGTTTAACACCATTTACTTTTTTGTGCATTACTGCAAGTTTAACGCCATTTACTTTTGTGTGCATTACTGCAAGTTTAACGCCATTTACTTTTGTGTGTGTTACTGCAAGTTTAACGCCATATAGTTTTGTGCGTTACTGCAAGTTTGACGCCACTTACTTCTGTGTGCGATACTGCCAGTTTAACACCATATAGTTCTGTGTGCGTTACTGCCAGTTTAACGCCATATAGTTTTGTGTGCATTACTGCCAGTTTAACGCCATATAGTTTTGTGCGTTACTGCAAGTTTAACGCCATTTACTTCTTTGTGCGTTACTGCAAGTTTAACGCCATTAACTTCTGTGTGCATTACTGCCAGTTTAACACCATATAGTTTTGTGTGCTTTACTGACAGTTTAACACCATATAGTTTTGTGTGTTACTGCAAGTTTAAAGCTATTTACTTGCGTGTGCGTTACTGCAAGTTTAACGCCATATAGTTTTGTGCATTACTGCACGTTTAACGCCATTTACTTCTGTGTGTGCTACTGCCAGTTTAATGCTATATAGTTCGGTGTGTGTTACTGACAGTTTAATGCCATATAGTTTGTGCATTACTGCAAGTTTAAAGCCATTTACTTCTGTTTGTGTTACTGCCAGTTTAACGCCATATAGTTCTGTGTGCATTACAGCCAGTTTAATGCCATATCGTTTTCTTTGCGTTACTGCCAGTTTAACACCATATAGTTCTGTGTGTGTTACTGCCAGTTTAACGTCATATCGTTTTGTGTGTGTTACTCCACGTTTAACACCATATATTTCTGTGTGCGTTACTGCAAGTTTAATGCCATATAGTTCTGTGCATTACTACAAGTTTAACGCCATATAGTTTTGTGCGTTACTGCAAGTTTAATGCCATCTAGATCTGTGGGCCACTGTACATTTGACGCATTATATTGCAGTATATTATAGTGTATCCTTGGAGTGTGTCTGTGTAGTGTGAGTACTCAAATTAAAGTGCACCAAACACCACTTTACATTGATTAAAGTGCATCTACGTACAGATTTCCACTTATTCTTTGCATTTGCTAATAAGCATCGCCCCTCCCTCCCAATAATGTCTGGGATGACAACAAGGAGAGGCAGACATCCCCTTGGCACTGTAAGGGGGCCAATAACAAATGTGTCCACAGGCAAAGGTGGATGTGGTGGTCAGTCCTTAGGCAGGGCATAATTTCCTCTGTTTACTGAGTTTGCCTGTGCTATCCAGCCACAGCATGTAGAGGAGGTGGTGGACTGGCTTACTAAACCTTTCTCATCCTTCTCATCCTATGTCACGCAAGCAGAGACAAGTGTGCAGTCCTCTGCAGTTGCCAGAGTGGATAAACCTGCCTCCTTGTCCACATCTATTCCTGCCATAGCCCCAACATCAGCCATGGAGGAGTCAGCTGAGTTATTTGACCACAGCATCAGTCATTTGCTCCTTAATGATGCTCAACCATTGCTGGATTCAGATGTTGATTCTGAGGTTGAGGATGACAGGAACATGAGGCAATTTTTTACAGCACGGTCAATTCTTGCCTTCATGAAAAGCACCTCTATAGGGTTATGGTGGGAAGGCGCCACGACACCCAAAGACCAATCTTTCCGCACCCGTTACTTCTATCCAAAGTCAAAGTGACACCAGAATTTATCCATAAAATCTCTAATCTTGTTCCCAGTGCACTACATTGTGGCCTCATCACACACACTGGTTCCTCAGCTGTTGCTGAGCAAAATAAAGGCAGCCTGCAGGGAAAATGTCATATATTTTTTTTGGCTTTATAAATGAAATTATTGCTGCAGCTTCTAGACATGGTAGAGATCTGCCACTTTACAGGTACACTAAGGGGACCCCCCCCCCCCCAGGCACTATATTGGAAGGATTTTTTCATTTGTATGCTTTCACTTTAAAAATCAAAAAATCACTGCTCTTTTAGAAATTACTTTTTTTACAAACATTTTTTCATTGATACATGTCCCCCAGAGCAGGACCTGGACCCCTATAATCATTGCATGCCCAATTACATGCATATAAGCCTTCAAAATGGGATGTTTTGATGTTTGACGTTCAGGTCCCACTGACTTTAATGGGGTTCGTTATTCGGGTCCGAAATCTCGCGGTGTTCGAAAGTTTTGGTGAGAACCGAACAGGGGTCCATCTGGCCCATCCCTACCAGATAGCAAGCAATTGTGCTGCAAGTTTGAAAGTGACTTGCTTAGCTATTGCTAGACTTGCCAGGCTTCACAAGTTTGTTGCACAGTTGCAGCAAGTCTGTATTGTATGCCTCCAGATCAACTTTCTTTGCAAACATTCTGCAAGTCTGCAGCAAGTTCTGGTTCCATTATGTTGTGCAATAGTCAGTCCACCACAGGGGGCACTGTAGCTAAATTTTCATGCTGTAGACTTGCAAAGCTCTTGCTGTAGTGACTCACCACTGCAACTTTGCTCTTGCTAGAGACTTGCCACAAAAATGTGTTACAAATTGGAAAAGTGTGAACTAGAACTTGTGCTTCAAGTGCTCTTAAAGTGTACAACTTGCCGGTGAAAATGTGCAGCAAGTTAACAGACTTACAATTGAACACTGCCACACATTTGTGGCAAGTTATCCTTGCTATCTGGGTACATGTCACTTACCTTCAGGTGTTGAAGGTAGCTCCCTCCCATTGCTGGAGGATTGATGTTATCACAATGCAGACTCCTGGTGGACCTGCACACCAGGTATTATCTGCTGTAGATCTCTTCTATCCTGGTTACATAGAAGCCTTTGGGGTGTGTGTGTATTGGGTCAATTGATGGTATGGAAGGGATAATCCATTTTTACTTGATATCCATTCTTATGTCTATCTGTTCCATAATAGGTTATTTGGGGCTCCTGGTGGTAGTATGGCGGTATTATTTGCTGGAGATCTCTTCCATCCTGTGTCCTTGGGGGGGGGGGGGGGGGGG
>BLSH010239872.1:439573-463230 GCA_018402905.1 Glandirana rugosa
ACCTTGTGCAAGACGTCACGTTTAAACGTTTTACGTTTTTCGTGATTTTTACGTATCCACACTTAGGTCGGATTGTATCAAAGGATACCTCGTACAAGACGTCACGTTTGAACGTTTCACGTTTTTTTATGTGTCCACACTTAGGTCAGAATCCGACCTAAGTGTGGATACGTAAAAATCACGAAAAACGTAAAACGTCTAAACGTGATGTCAGGTAAATTGTAGAACGAGATCCATAGGAAACCATGTTAAATGGACTGTAGTGCAAATCTGCAAAATGCAAAAAGCACTAAAAATGCATAGGTGTGAATCCAGCCTAAGACTGGATTCACACCTGTGTATTTTTTTGCACTTTGCAAGTTTGCACTGCAGAACATGCTCCATAGGAAACTATGTTAGGCTGGATTCACACCTATGCATTTTTAGTGCTTTTTGCATTTTGCAAATTTGCACTGCAGAACGTGTTCCATAGGAAACCATGTTAAATGGACTGCAGTGCAAATCTGCAAAATGCAAAAAGCACTAAAAATGCATGGGTGTGAATCCAGCCTTAAATGGACTGCAGTGCAAATCTGCAAAAAAACACTAAAAATGCATAGGTGTATAGTGTATAAGCGCTGCACTTATGTTATAGTATTAAAAAAAAATTTTTAGGAGCTGTAGAAGCTGAAATCCAGTACGATGAGAGTGCACCTCAAGTTTTAACCACCGATTTCCTAACCCAAAAGGGGTGTGTTAGTCTAACACAGCCTTTTTAAACCAGGGTGCCCAGGCCGAGCCAGAGGCTCTAATGGGCTTCAATATAAGGTGGGCTCGGGGCACAAAGAGTGCGCTCTCAGTCCACCCAGGTGTGTTACAACGGCGAATGAATAACACTGATCCTCCTCCCGGCCAATCAGGAAGCGGGTTTTGACGCCTGTCCCCCGAATGGCTGAAAGGACAGGCAATCCTATTGGACGCCTAGGAGAAGGAGGGGAGGAGCTGGAAGCTGGCATGGAGCAGAGGACTCGGAGTCGAGCTGATGCACCACGCTGCTCGCCACACGCTACCCGCCACTATGGGGCAAGTGCTGGACCCACTGGCAGACAGCGGGACGGTGGGTGGTTATTTGCTGCCCCCCCCCCCCCCCCCGAAAAAAACACCAGCCACCACTGAGCAGTGGTGTGCCTATCTAAACAAGGCAGACCGCTGATCTGTCAGGGAGAAAAGGAGAGATCTCCAGTGTTTCTGTCCCCCACACAGTTAGAAAGCACCTCCCAGGCACACAGTTTACCCCTTGATTGCCACTGGTGTTAACCACTTCCCTGCCAGTGTCATTTATACAGTGATCAGTGCATTTTTTTACCACTGATCACTGTATTGGTGTCAGTGGTCCCCAAAAAGTGTCACTTAGTGTCCAATTTGTCCGCTGTAATGCCGCAGTCCCACTAAACTGAACTGAACTGAACAAAAAAACGGAACGCCCGTGTGAAAGAACCCTTAGGAATTACGGCATTGGGTCTAAAATAAGGTATGTAAGAAAAGTGAAAGATTTTTATTTAAACATTTCAGAAGCTTGTTAGGCCCCTTGCACATGGACGTTCCGTTCAGGTCCACCTGTCCATTTTTTTCAGGCAAACCTGAACGGAGCCTCCATGCAGCCCTATGGAGCGACGGATGTCAGCAGAGATATGTCCACTGACACCTGTCATTCTCCGATCCGCTCCAGACCCATAAAGTCTGACGGAGGAAAACCCCATTTTTCCATCCGTCTGCAGATCGGATCGGATGACAATGGACAGACCGTTGTCATCCGATTTCCCATAGAGGAGAGCGGAGAAGGATCCATCGGCTCAGCGGGGATCAGCGGAGCAATCCTCTGAGCTAAACGGAGCCCGCTGACGGAACGGCCGTGTGAAACCGCCCTTAGTGAGTGAGGGAGCAACCAGGGAAGGCAAAATATAGGCAGATTAAACTTTACATTCCTGAGTCTGTATACCTGCCATGGCCATTATGAAAAGGTCTCATTCCTGTTGATTTTTTTTTCTTCTTATCTCGAAATATTCTTATGGAGACTACAAAACGGGGGAGCTGTAAGGCAGAAACACCCAAAACTCCTAGATCTTGTGGTTGCAAACAAGGATGGGCTCGCGCGTGTTTGGAACCAAACGTGCCAATCCCGCCAGGAAGCTGACACTGCACAGCGCAAAACACAGGCAGTGAGACATTTGCCGAGCTGCAGCTGCAGCGATCGGGAAATGTCTCACTGTCTGTCATTAGCTGCCTGCGGTGTCAGCTTCCTGGCGGAATCAGATCCTTTGTTGTAATATCCAAAACATCCTGGCCCACATAGGCATACACACAGGGTGTGCTGGGTGTGCAGGCTATGCCTGGGCACACCCTAATCACCCCATGTGCATTAACATTATCCAGGGGCAGCACCAGATGAGTGGTTGGAAATGCCAATGGCCAGTGTAAATGCCCCCATTATATTAAAGGCTAGCTTCAACTTTAGGAACACATTACACCTGTATTTAGGGTGTAACTTAATTGCTCCCAATCAACCGTTTCCCACCACCAGAGCCTCCATCCTGTTAAAGCAGGTGGCTTTAATGTGTGTTTGAGTTTTGGGGTGCACACCCTAATGCAATAGGCTGCGCACACCTATGCTGGCCCACCCACCAATACAAACTGAAATGCCCTTAAAGCCAGGAAAACTGGCAACTGAATGAAAGAAAACATCGTAAGCTCTTCCACTAGGGTTGCCACATCATCCCTTTAATCCAGGACACATATGAATTACACAGGTTGTTCTGAGGCTGATTTAATGCAAATAAGGCACTGAGTGAGTTTAATTACCACCTTGATCAGCCACAGAACCTGTGTAATTACTGTGTGTCCTGGATTAAAGGGATCATGTGGCAACCCTATCTTCCACACATAATATATTTCAAACCTGTAAAGCCTCGTACACACGATCCGATTTTTGGACGGGAATTTTCGTTCGTCAGCCTGTCAGAAATCCTTACACGTCTTTTGACAGCCGATTTAGATTTTTCGTCAGACAAAAGCTGGATGTGCAGGCTAGAAATCTTCTTTTGGACGACAACGCAATTTCCGATTTTCGTTCCGTTAGTACGTTTCATGCGGAAAAAAAAACGTACGACCGAAACTACGCATGTTTAGAAAGGAAAAAAAGAGATAATATATTCAAAACATTACATCACTTCTGACGTTGAGTAAAAACTTGTGTGGTGTGTTTTTTGTACACTTTCTTGTACAATGTTCCCCATACTCCTTTACATAGGGTGGGGGGCCGGCATCTGGGGGCCCCCTTGTTAAAAGGGGCTTCCAGATTCCGATAAGCCCCCGCCCGCAGACCCCCCGACAACCACCGGCAAGGGTTGTCGGGAAGAGGCCCTTGTCCTCATCAACATGGGGACAAGGTGCCTTGGGGTGGGGGGCGCAGAGCCCCCCCCTGCCCCAAAGCACCCATACTCCCCATGTTGAGGGCACGCGGCCTGGTATGGTCCAGGAGGGAGGGTGCTCGCTCGTCCCCACCCCTTTCCTGGCCTGCCGGGCTGCGTGCTCGGATAAGGGTCTGGTATGGATTTTGGGGCGGACCCCACGCCGTTTTTTTCGGTGTGGGGGTTCCCCTTTAAATCCGTACCAGACCAAAGGGCCTGGTATGCTCCTGGAGGGGGACCCCATGCCATTTTTTTTTAAATTTGGCGTGGAGTTCCCCCTCATGATCCCCAGAGCACAAAGTGCCTGGCATTGTCGGGATCAAAGTCGGATCCCTGTTCACAGACAAACGGTCCGACTTTGACCCTATGTAGGACCGTAAATGGCACAGCAAAGTAGGATCAAACTCAGACCGTTTTTGTGTCGGATAGTGTGAACCCAGCCTTAACCCGAACACACATGAATTACACAGGTTCTGTGGCTGATTAAGGTGGCAATTAAACTCACTTGGTGCCTCGTCTGCATTAAATTAGCCTCATAACCTGTGTAATTCATATGTGTCCTGGATTAAGGCTGGATTCACACCCGTGCATTTTTAGTGCTTTTTGCATTTTAAAGATTTGCACTGCAGAACATGTTCCATAGGGAATCATGTTAAATGGACTGCAGTGCAAATCTGCAAAATGCAAAAAAGCACTAAAAATGCATGGGTGTGAATCAGGCCTAAAGGGATGAGGTGGCAACCCTACCGTGCAGTAGGGTTGCCACCTCATCCCTTTAAACCCGAACACATATGAATTACACAGGTCCTGTGGCTGATTTAATGCAGATAAGGCACCATGTGATTTTAATTATCACCTTACCTTAGTCAGCCACAGAACCTGTGTAATTTATATGTGTTCGGGTTTAAAGGGATGAGGTTGCAACCCTACCATGCAGGCATCCTCAGGCTGGCATAGTATTTAGATTCTGTCTGGATGGGCTCTGTACGGAAGTATTAGGCTCGATTCACATCAATGCATGTTGCTTTTCAGTGTTTTTTCACTGTTTTTTGCTGTGCTTTCTGCAATTTTTTACCGAGTTTTTGATGCGTTTTTGCCACGTTTTGCATTTTTTTAATTTCATAATATATTTTATTTTTTTGGAAAATGCTGTTGCTAGTCAGATTTAGACCGCAAAAAGCGGCAAAAACGCAGTAAAAACACAGCACTTACGTTTTTCATGCTTGCCCATTGAAGTCTATTGCATGCAAAACACTGCTTTTTGCATGAAAAAAAGTCCCTGACCCTTTCCAAAATTGCAGAGGCACAAAAAAGCATTGATGTGAACATGTTCCATAGGAACCCATGTTAAAAAAATTCCCCGCATTTCTGCAAACTGCAAAATGTATCAAAAAACGCACTAGTGTGAATGGAGCCTTAATGATGGGGGGGATGATGCTGGGTCACATTGTTTGGCGCTGGCTTGGTTATTAGATTATTGAAAAACAAAAGGGGAAGTAATGGCGCTAGTGGTGAAATATATTCTGAATGCTGCCCCTTTGTGGAAGAGAGTGAACAATGACACTCATAACCAGTTAGAAAAAGTGCTATGTGCAAAGGTACGGCGCAAACTAGGATTAATATATATACATGTGTCAGCAGATATTTCTACCAATCTAAGTTGTCTTAGTGAAAAGAAAACATGTAGATCAATTTGTGACAAGTAAAAGAATTAGTACCACGTGCAAAACATAAAATCATATGCAAGTGACACAATCTGTGAATCAAGTGAAAATCTGAAAGTCCATAAGTTGAAAAGTATCTCAAATCACTATAATAACTCAGCTTGACATCAAAATAGTCCATGCACAATACGTTCCCAACAGCAAATGTAAAAACAAGATCTGGAGTGAAGATGATGATGACTTTACTTTTCTTTCCATCCGTGCTCTTAAAGTGGAGTTCCACCCAAAAGGGGAACTTACCCTTGAAGACCTCCTCCCCAGCTCCTGATGGTGAATCGGAGCTTTTAGGGAGGAGGAGGGGGTGTGGATACCCGATTTTTAGGGGTACTTCCGTTGCAGTCGCCTTAGGCGATCGGAAGTGGAAGGTCTCCTTCCTAGGGTTGCCACATCATCCCTTTAATCCAGGACACCTATGAATTACACAGGTTGTTCTGAGGCTAATTTAATGCAGATAAGGCACCAAGTGAGTTTAATTACCACCTTGATCAGCCACAGAACCTGCGCAATTGATAGATGTCCTGGATTAAAGGGATGATGGGGCAACCCTAAGTCCACTACGCCAGTGGTTCTCAACCCTGTCCTCAAGTACCCCCAACAGGCCATGTTTTGGGAATTTCTCTTAGATAAAATAGCTGTCCAAAATACCAAGCCATTGACTCTGATTGAAAGCAGCTGTACAAGGTAAAGGAAAACCTGCAAACATGGCCTGTTGGGGGTACTTGAGGACAGGGTTGAGAAACACTGCACTACACCGTGCAGGTAGGGTTGCCACCTCATCCCTGTAAGGCAGTGGTTCTCAACTCAGGTCCTCAGGACCCACCAACAGGCCAGGTTTTAAGGCCTCATACACACGGACGTTTTTTGACGCCAACGTTTTCTGGCATTTTTTGCAGCTCTCCATGTTAGTCAATGGCCCCATAAAAACGTCGGCGTTTTTGAGCTGTAGGTAGCGTCGGCGTTAGTGAGCTGAAAGTAGAACCCACGGCCATCGTGTTCTGAGGCTGTAACGTTTTGGCATTTTTTGACGCCGACAGCGCAAAACGCCAACTAATATTGTACCGGCGTTTTCTGGCGTTTTTTGACGCCGACGTTTTTAGGTTGAAAAATTAGCAGAGGGATGATTTTTTTTTAAGAACGCCTATTGACGCCGACGCTCACTAACGCCGATGCATAACGCCGAAAAACGCTGATTTTTTTTCCTTGACGTCGGGCCCAACGTTTTGTTTATTTTTAAAGATACGCCCGTGTGTATGAGGCCTTAGTATTGCCTTGGGGAGATGCAGACTAGAATACTGCAATCACTGAGCAGCAAATGATATCACCTGTGATGTATTTCAGTTATCCTGCAAACCTGCGCTGTTAGTGGGTCCCGAGGATCGGAAGTTGAGAAACACTGCTGTAAGGCCTGATACACACCTGTGCATTTTAAGTGCCTTTTACATATTTGCACTGCAGTCCATGCATAGGTATGAATCAGGCCTTAAACCGAACACATATGAATTACACAGGTTCTGTGCTTGATTAAGGTGGTAATTAAACTCACTTGGTGCTTTATCTACAATAAATTAACCTCAGAACCTGTGCAATTCATATGTATTCAGGTTTAAGGCCTCATTCACACCTATGCATTTTTAGTGCTTTTTGCATTTTGCAGATTTGCAGTACAGAACGTGTTCCATAGGGAACCATGTTAAATGGACTGCAGTGCAAATCTGCAAAATGCAAAAGCACTAAAAATGCATGGGTGTGAATCAGGCCTAAAGGGATGAGGTGGCAACCCTACCTTGCGGGCATCCTCAGGCTGGCATGTGGTATAGTATTTCGATTCTGGCTGGATGGGCTCTGTACGGAAGTATTAATGATGGGGGGGGGGATGCTGGGTCACATTGTTTGGCGCTGGCTTGGTTATTAGATTAGATTGTGAGGACGTGGACCATTTGTATCAGCAGATGTCAATCCACAGAAATACATATTGCTGTGTGAGAAAACAACAAAAAACATTGTTTTTGTGTTGATTTCTTTTTTCTTCATTTTTTAAAAGGATAACTATGATGCATTTTGGATAAGTGAACATGTTATGTCCATTATTCTTTATTTTTGACATGCCTTTGCTTCCTTGCTGTTCCATATTTGAAATAGTGTACACCAGGGAATGTCAGTACAATTGCTTGCCGAAAACCAAACTCCAGCAAAAGCCTCCTACTATATTTTGAGTAGAGCAGGGAAGGGTTAGAGCCCCAGTCTGAGATTTTTTGCTCTCTGTGTCCCTATTGGGGAGATTTCCTCTCTCCTCCTGTCAGTTTCTCTTTACATGTGGCCTCATATGTTGGACCACATCTAAGTACTGGGACATGTTGTTTCCACCAGCATTTTCCCATTACATTTGGGTGTATCATGGGAACCCTACCCTTTTTTGTTATTGATATACTTTTATATTTTTTTTTATGTCTTTTCTGTAGACAGTTACTGCATCCGCCCCTGAAGAAGTGGCCATTTCCCACAGAAACGCGTCGGGCCTTACATGGATGCACTACAACTATATCTTATGCCTTATACTCTTACTACCAAATACTTTTTTATGGAGGATGGTCTCATTACCGGACCTCTGTTGGGACACATCATACCCTTTCTCAGTATCATTGTATGGTATTTTTTACAGTATTCTATCCTTTTATGCATTTTACTATAGAAGGTGGTCCTTTATAATGGCAGTGCAATAGCTATGTCAGTAATTATCCATATGGCCTGTACTGGGCCACTGATATGTAATCTTTCCATGAAACAAGATACTATGTACTTTTTGGGAAATGCTCTACTATGTATTTATATAGGAGAATCAATGTATTTTTGATATCTATATACATTGTTTATTATTTGTCCAGCTGCTCACTACATGCCTCACTCAAAGTCCCAACTCCTTTCTTCGTCTCTCCTCCTGTCAGGACAGAAAGTGATGGGATACGGTGCCTTGAAAAAGTATTCATACCCCTTAAAATTTTCCACATTTTGTCATATTACAACCAAAAGCATAAATGTATTGGGGTTTTATGTGATAGACCGACACAAAGTGGCTCATAATTGTGAAGTGGAAGGAAAATGATAAATGGTTTTCAATTTTTTTTTACAAATAAATATGTGAAAAGTGTGGGGTGCGTTTGTATGGCGCCCCCCTGAGTCAATACTTTGTAGAATCACCTTTCACTGCATTACAGCTGCAAGTCTTTTTGGGGAAGTCTCTACCAGCTTTGCACATCTAGAGAGGACATTTTTGCTCATTCTTCTTTTCAAAATAGCTCAAGCTCTGTCAGATTGGATGGAGAGCGTCTGTGAACAGCAATTTTCAAGTCTTTGCACAGATTCTCAATTGGATTTAGGTCTGGACTGTGACTGGGCCATTCTAACACATGAATATGCTTTGATCTAAACCATTCCATTGTAGCTCTGGCTGGATGTTTAGGGTCGTTGTCCTGCTGGAAGGTGAACCTCCGCCCCGGTCTCAAGTCTTTTGCAGACTCTGAGCCTGCATTCACATAGGGGCGACCCGACTACGCTAGGCGATTTCAACGCGACTTCCAGCGCGACTTCAAGGACCTCAGGTGACTTTACAACATGACTTTTGCCAGGCGACTTTGCCTTGACCAATCAGAGAAGGGAGGGAGGGGGCTGGTTAAAAATAAATTCTATTCTTTTAACTGTAAAGTCGCTTCCATGTAGATGGGGATCCGACTTGGAGGCGACTTCTATTGAATCCTATGGGCACAAGTCGGATAGAAGTCGCCTAGGAGTAGTACAGGAACCTTTTCAGAAGTCGCCTTGAATTCGGAGCGACTTCAGTCCTGTATATTAAAACGGCTCCCATTCATTTCAGAGGGATTTCAAATGTCAAGCGACTTGGGGCGACTTGAGGCAACTCAAGTCGGATCACAAGTCGCCCCTGTGTGAACGGGCACTAACAGGTTTTCTTCTAAGATTGCCCTGTATTTGGCTCCATTCATCATCTTGGTTTAGGCAGCCAATAGGATCGCAATAGGTTCGGCCAATCGGGTGATGGGTCTCAGGACCCACTTCCTGATTGGCCGGGAGGAGAATCAGGAAGAAAAAAGGTAATAATAATTCGGTATTCATAACACTGGGTGGGCTCGGGGCGCAGAGCACTGGAGGACAATAGTGCATATTAATTTGCTATTGTCACACAAGTAGGAGGGCTTGGGATACAGTGTTCTGTGCCCCAAGGCCACCCTTTTTTGAAGCCAATTAGTGCCTCTGGCTCTAATCTTGTGCTTCTAAAAAAAAAAAAAAAACCCATTGGAATCTATGTGTCCGATGCCCTGCATGTAGATTAGGGCCAAGCACATGGATTGGGGGGCGGCGCCCCTGTGCCCTGTGTGGATGGACCGCCGCTGCAAGGGGGGATGTACTGGTACGGAGCTGGTGTCTGCTGGGGCAATTCCAGTAGAAATAAAAGCAAATGGAGCATTTTCTCTCTGCCTATTGATGTCATTTGAAGGAATGGGGAGCCAGTGTTTACTTTATGTAGGGGCCCGATCTGTTTTAATTCGTATTTGGTTAGGATAGATAATCAAAAGCTGTTCCAGGATCGTAGACATTAGCAGTGGCTAAGTGGTTAGCACTTCTGCCTGGCAGCACTAGGGTTGATGCTTCAAATCCCAGCCATGGCACTACCTTCCTGGAGTTTGTATGGGTTTCCTCCCACACGCCAAAGACATGCTGGTAGGTTAGTTGGCTCCTAGTATGAGTGTGAGTTAGGGACCTTAGACTGTAAGCTCGTTGAGGGTAGGGACCTATGTGAATGTATAGTATATGTAAAGCACTGTGCAAATTGACAGCGCTATACAAGTACCTGTAGTAATAATAAGTCAAATCTGATTGGCTGGTAAGGGCAACCATACTTTGTACATAGTAATAGTATTTTACGCTGCTTTAGTGTGTAAGCCCAAATATGCACAGATCCCCCAGACTTTCTTGCGTGGTGATGTGCATGTACACAACATACAAACATATGCTTTTCCTTAATGATTGGTTGGATGTGTATGCACTGTATCTCTATGGCTAGCTTATTTACATCTGCATCCTCTGCATGCCCTATGCTTTGCATTTAAGCATGTGTTTGCAAACAGTACTGCTTTATTGGATATCCCCAAATAGCTGAGCTTTGTCTCTTTATTTTCTGTATACCAGTGTGAGGCAGAGATGTCTGGAGGAGCAGAAGAGGAGGAGGCAAAGAGCCACCAAGAAAATCATCACATTTATTGGAACATTTCTGCTTTGTTTTACTCCGTATGTAATTACCAGGTAAGCGATCAGCGTGAATTAGCCTTCTGTGCCACATTGTATTCATGAATTCATAATAGCTCATACATAATGTGACTATATATATATATTATTCTGTAACCCCAGTGCCATATGCAAGGGTATGAATAAGGCCAGATAGCTTAACTCGCCATTGTATCAAAGCACAACAAAGTCCTTTAAATTTCTTCACTTTATTTGTAAAATAACAGCAGAGTTTGTAGAGGTTGTAGGGTGTTGAGAGAGAGCTTCTCTATGTGAAATGCGTATCCAGGAAGGAGGTAAAAAAGAGAATGCTATTCATAGGCATGTGCAGGGGGTGTGCCTGGGCACACCCAGATCACTCTGTGGGGTGGCGATTTCCCCTACTGCCTGAGCTTCCCCCTCTGTGCACCACCCCACTGCAGTGCTGCTGGCTTCCCTCATTTCCTCTCCTCTCCCCCCAGTAGCTGCGGGGGATGTCTTAGGATCGAGAGTGGGGGAAGGGGCTAATCAATATGTAATTTACCGGTCCCTTCCTTTTCTAAGCTCACCGGCTGTGTTCAATCATAACTAAAGCATAGTAAACTGTGTTTACTATGCTTCAGTTTGTGAATGAACGTGAAGCTTCTCAGCACAGAACACTTCCCATTCATCCACTGTCCAGTGCAGCTGAGGCTGCAGAAAAAGTCACGGGTGTTTGAGCTTTGGGGAGCACACCCTAATGTAACACCTATGATGCTATTGCAAGACTTGACAGGATGTACTTACAGAGACTTCATAAGTTAAAAGAAAAAACATGGGAGTGGGCTAACCAGGAAAGGGAACAGGGAGAAACGAATTAATGAATTTAGACAGGGAGAGTGGGCTAATCCATTCTCCCTACAAGAGAATTGAAAGGTTACAATGGCAACCAGACTCTAGCACAGCCTTTCTCAACCTTTTCACCGCAGAGGAACCCTTGAAAAACCCTTTCCAGTCTCAGGGAACCCCTCCTAAAAATGACCATCTACAACTCATGATACATTGGTGTGTTAGTCAGTGGGAAGAATGCTCCTTACACTTGTGGTCATTGGGAAGAATTGCCCCCTTATAGATAGCTAAAAAGATCAATGGTGCTAATGGGAACTTATGTAAGAGACAGAAACTGCTCATTGCTCAAGGAACCCCTAGCAACCTCTGGAGGAACCCTTGGGTTGCATGGAACCCTGAGAAACCCTGCTCTAGTAGATCAGAAACTAAATACTGCAAAAAAAGGAGGCCAACAAACTAGGGACTCTTGTTCCATGATACTCCCCATCTGGTATCTGGTACTATTACTAACTATGTGTTAGATATGTGAAAACAAAACAGTGCATAACATCATGTACTCATAATAATGCAATATCAAGCTGGCACCTCTGTCTCCAAAGTCCCTTCCAGCAATTGATGCTAGCAGGGTGCACTGTTCAGGGTGGTTGAGTGCGCCACAATGTCTTTGAAGATTCCCAGAATGGGTGTTCAGCCTTTTTCTTTGTTATAGTCTGCTTTGGCCATTAAAAGGATGGTTTCTGTAATGGGCCTTGTAAAGATTTTCACAGTCCCTTGTCTTACAATTTTTACTTCAACCTTGCGGACGTTCCCATCTGGGCTAGGGGTGGATTTAATGATGAGACCTATAGGCCACTCGTTTTGCGGCACCTCCTTGTCTCTTAACAGTATGACATCTCCCTCTTGAATGTTCTGTTTTATAGCTTGCCATTTGACGTTTCTAAAGTGTCACAAGATATTCGCGCCTCCAACGGTCCCAAAAGGTGCTAGCGAGGCACTGTACTGAATTGAAGTCCCCGACCGGAGTGGAAATGTCTCCTATCTTCTGTGTAAGGAGCATAAACATACAAATTGGATATAGTGTTCTGAAGGCTTGACTCCAATGCCATTGTAATGAATTATGACCCATACGTTTTACTAGCCAAATGTTTATTCAATATAATGCAGAAAGGTAGTGATATGAATAAAAATGGACATTTCTGCATTATTGAATAAACGTTGAATAAACGTTTGGCTACTACCACTTATGGGTCATAATTCATTACAATGACATTGGAGTCAAGCCTTCAGAGCGCTATATCCAGTTTTTATGTTTGTTTCCCACACTGTAATGAACAATGGCTGATACTTCGGCCATAAATGTGGTTAGCACTTCATCGGTGAGTCGAGCTAAACTAGTAGTTATCATCATAGAGTCTAAAATGCATCAAGTCACTCCGATCATGCGTTCCCATGCTCCACTCATGTGAGAGGAATGAGGAGAGTTGAATAGCCATGTGCACCCTTGATCACGCAGATACTTTTGGGTGCTGTCATCTTCCACTTCTTTAGTATCTATTTGTAATTCCTTACATGCTCCAATGAAATTGGTTCCACAGTCGGAACGTATTTGTTTGACTGGTCCCCTGATTGCAAAGAATCTTTCTGAGGGCGTTTATAAAACTGGATGTATTCATTGATTCTATGATCTCAATGTGTATGGCCCATGTACTTATACAGGTGAAAAACACTGCTCATTGTTTGCAGCCAGCTTGCCCACCCCTCGTTTTACATGAGATGATCATCTGTGGACCAAAAACATCAAGTCCTATGTGAGTAAATGGGGGTTCTGTGCTAAGTCTGTCTGGTGGCAAGTCTGCCATCCTTTGTTCTTGGCTTTTTCCCCTCAACATGTGGCATCTAACACACTTGTGGAGAATTCTGGCTATGGACCTTTTGGTGCCAATGATCCATATTCCCGCTGCTCTAATAGCTCCTTCAGTAAAGTGTGGTCCCTGATGCATGACTTGTTCATGATAGTGCTGAACCAATAGAGTAGCGATGTAATGTTGACCGGGAACAATAAGAGGATTTCTTTCTTCTCGGCATAAATGGGACTTACTAAGGTGACCCCCCTATTCTCATAAGGCTGTCCTCATCGATGATAGGATTTAACTTCCAAAGAGGGCTTATTTTTAGAAATTCTTCTCTCTTCGTAGATGCAATGGATCTCCTCTGCTTACGTTTCTCTCTGAGCGTGATGGAGGACAATTTCTTTTGCTTTCTTGACTTCCTCTACAGTGTGTAGTTTTCAGCAGATGTGCCAACTGTGAAAGCTGGTTGTTTTCTCACCAGGCATTTGGCAGAAGGAGATGGCTATGTGTCTAAGGTGCGCTATTGCTCGCAAAAGAGCACTCCACCTTGAGAAATAATGAGAACCAAATACATTTCCAGGCCGTACGTTGGCGAGCAAGACAGACACTTGGGACCTTACTTGCAGGTCTCTTTCGGGATATACGAGATCAAAGTCATTAATTAGGGTTGACGGTATACCATCTACCTGTGTCAGGAATGTTGGTCCTGTGAGCCACGACGTATCCTGTAGATGTGTTGCAGGCACTGATCTTGTCGCAATATCTGCAGGGTTCTGGTTTGTGGGCACGTAGTGCCATCGTTTTGATTGGGTAGATTTCCTGATCCTTTCCACCTGATTTGCCATATATACAAAGAATCTAATCTTTGCATATGTAACCTAACACCACTTTACTGTCTGTGTAGAACCTGATAGAATTGAATTTACAGTCTATTTAATTTTCCGCCAAAACTCTACTGCCAATACTGCGCCACAGAACTCAAATCTGGGTATGGTATGGTTGGGTTGTGGTGCCAGCTTAGCTTTGCCTAGGATGAACCTGGTATGGTGTTTACCACTTGCATCTTTAGTTCTTAAGTAGGCCACCGTTGCTATTGCCTTGTTTGAGGCATCCGAGAATACACAAAGTTCTTTGCTGTGTACAGCGTTGAGAGGTGTCGGTGAGTAGGGGCGTGGGGTCTGAAGTTGTCCAAGGTTCTTAAAAGAATCCTTCCACGTTTCCCATTCCTTTCATCTTTCTGGAAGCAATGGGGCCACCCAATTACCTGATTTGTCTTTGTAGAGCTCCTTGTCCATCAACCTCAGGAATTCTCCATCTTCTATCGAATCTGCTTGTTTTTTATTGTCCCTTGTCGTCTGGACGCTGTGCACCCTAGGTTGTCCTTGCATTTCTCTATCCCAGGAACATCTCGTAGTGCTCCGATGACCTGCCTTTGTCTCCCTTTGATCCCGAGCATCTCCTTAACATGAAAGTGATTCAGACATGTCTTAAAGATAGATGCACGACCCTTTTCCAGCAAGTTAGTACATGGGACTTCTACATTGTCAGGCCTGCGTGTCTTGTCAATACATACTTTGCCTACTACCATCCATCCTAGATCAAGCCTCTGGGCGCATGGGGCAACATGTTCCCCATCCCATTGTTCATGGATTTTATGAGCTCTTATGACGTCCCTACCGATTAGCTGCAAGATCTGGGTGCTTTCGTCTAGAAGTGGGGTGCGGTCATCTATCGCCTTGCGATTAGGGTGGTGGCATGCCACGTCTGGTGTGGGGATTTTGCTCCTAACCTCCGCCATGCAAGTACACTCAATAAGGGGAGTGGTATCTTATCTTATACCGTCTTATACCGTCCACAGAACATATGATGTAGCCATTTACTCTCCTCCCATCCCCATTTATCCCAGCATTTAACTAATACCTGGAAAGCTTCGGCATGGGGGGGTGGCCGGTGGCGCCCCCCCCAAAAATGGAGCACCAGCTGCCACTGCTCGGTTCTCAGCTGCATAAGGAGCTCAGAGAGCTAGGGAGAAAAAGCATCACACTGGTCTTCCCAGTGAATGGCTGTGCAGGGGCGTGTCAGCAGTCTAATCAGTGGAGGAGAGCAGGCTTAATTCCCAGCACAGCCATAAAACTGACCATGCTGTGCTCTCATGTCTAGTGTGTTGAGTTTTTAATAGGAAAATAGAGGGACTAGCAGGAACACCAAATATTTCACAAGGAGGAAGCAATTCAAAGAGAACAGGGTACTCCTTCATACAAGTACATGGTACAGCAGGCACATATCAGCAATATGAAATGTTGGAGTAACAAATTATTTAAGTTCATTTTCATGTACAGTTTTCCCTCAGCAATGCCTCATAAATACCCGTTGAGCCTACCAGTGAGGCCCACCTATTGTATCTTCCTGATATGGTATGGCAATAATACAGCACTGTTGTTGCATTGAGAGCAGAGTTGCCACTCTTAGTTAGTTGTGCCTGTTTGCACTGCATTGATTAAAGCAATGTTGCATCATTATCAGAATTGTCATAGTGAATTCATAAGCCTGTAGCTTGTCAATCAGCATCTGGCCACACCTAGCCCTGCCCACTGCTTTCTAGATTGGCAGCACTGCCTCTGCTGCTAAAACCCTCCCACTGTGAGCTGCAGTGTCTGGGAGGTGGAATGCTAGAGGCAAGTTAAGGAGAATTTGGTTCACTTAGGGAAGGTAGAGTATGTTTTACATTTACTTTATGAGGCTTGGGCAGTACATAGTAACTCGATTTGCTACTTGGAATGGAAGAGTAGCACTGCCCCCCATAGGGATTGCTGTGTGTAGACTTCCCTGTGCTTCCCCTTATTATCTTGCAGGCAGTTGCTAGGGGTTTTCACTTTACCATCCATACTTTCATCCACTCGTTGTCCAATAATCAATCCAGGGATTTGTTTTTTTTGGTATTTATTGTTGCAACTTGGATGGGAGAAGGGAATAGTGGGATACTCCAACTGGAACTAATTACAGATGAGGACAACTCTCACTTGTCTTCACCAGGTTGAATGTGGTAGCAGACTCTCTGTTATACCATACTGCACTTGTATAGGAGGAAGTAAGTCCTTTGCTTGCTCTGGCAGCAAACTTGGTGAAACTGTTTATTTTCAGGACACTCACTAGCATCCCCTTTGAATGATACCCATCCACTGACTCCACTAGCTGAAGGGATGGCCCTCACAGAACAGGCCCCATGACACAGAACCGCACTCACTGTAGGCCGAAACAGAACCTTCTTGGTGTGTCTCCCTTTCAGTCAGGACATCTGGGTTGCAGCTTTACTCAGATTCAGGCCCTCAAGTCAACCACCTGAGGCTGCATGGTAGCCTGTGCAGAGGAGGGGCAGCCGTCCCCTCCCTCCAGGACCCCACTCTCCAGCCGAAGACCCCGAGCACATGTGCCCTTGGTGCCGTTGGCATATATACAGTCACCCAGCATGCACTGATGCACTTTCCTCTGCCAATCAACATGGCTGTAAATATGCGTATGCTCTCATTTGTCAGGCTTCCTCCCGCTGTCCAATATGTCTCCCTAATGGACCAGTGTGAAACATTCAGACAACATGAGCCACACCTGAACACCATGAGCAGACCCTATCAATGGATCCCTGATCCCTGGTAGGCAGAGAGCATCTAAATTTACCTAGCAGTCTTCCTGGTAGCCAAAAACTATACTCTCTTCTAGCACCTACCTAGGAGTGTGCTACAGAGACTGTCTTTGCTACGTTTTTGGACAATTTCTACAATAAAGCATCAGCTTGTGATTTATCCAGTGCGCAGCGGCTCTTTCTTCTATTCCTGGTCAGAGAGTAGATGGCTCAGCTTGCCTCCAATGTCTGGGGTTCAAGTGGTGGCGGGGAGCAGTAGCTTGGAGTGGAGAATCTTTCTGGTTATATTTGGTAGATTTATTTCTACTTTAAATTTAAATTACGAAGACAGGGCAAATCCAGGCACGTCTGCTGGCAAGAGGATGTTGTAAATGAAGATGGGTGAATCTGTGACAAATAGGGATCTTTGCAGAAAATGAAACCACATGGATCTTGTTTGTTTATTTGGCCTGGATTAGTATGATACTCAGCTCTGCATTGCTTGATTTTTGGTCTTCTAGCACCAGAAATACTATATCCATGGAGATTGTGGGGTTGATTTGCTAAAACTCGAAAGTGCAAATTTTGGTGAAGCTCCACACAGAAACCAATCGGCTTCAAGGTTTTATTGTCAAAGCTTAACTGAACAAGCTGAGGTTAGAAGCTGATTGGCTAACATGCAAAGCTGCACCGGTTTTTGCACTCTCCAACTTTAGTAAATCAACCCCTGTATGTTTAGCCTGTAGTTTGGGGATTATTTAGCCTGCCTTGCAGGGTTCCAGTGTTTTCTTGACATTTGACCAACAGCCTGCATGGAGTGTATATGTTCTGCCTGTGTGTGTGTGATACTCTACCTTGCCTTGCTGGGCTCCTGAGTTCTCTTGGAACACTCCAATATATACCTGCGAAGGTCAGCTGAATTCTCTGTGTGTCTTATTGACTCTAGCAGGAGCATTAGGTTGTAATCTTCACAGGGCAAGGACCGGTGCAGTAGATCAATATACATTGTAAAGCACAAAAGACTATTTCATCAAAACATAATCAAACTAATTGATTATTTTCAGATTTTGAGGGTTTTTTTTTTTCTTTAGAAGAGTCCCCGGTCTTCCAACCTGGCCAATTGTACCTTTTATTTCATGTGTGGTTCTCTAAGATAGTATTGTCCAGATAAGGGGTGTCAAACTCAATTTCATTGCAGGCCGCATCAGCAGTAGGGTTGCCCTCAAAGGGCCGGTTGTATCTGTAAGAGTATGCTACTCATTTATTATTCAGAAATATGTTATGTACAGGGTGCAAAATTCAGGGGTGCTCTTTGTACAGAGTGCAGGGTTTAGCGGTGTGCTATGCACAGAGTGCAGAGATTAGAGGTGCACTATGCACAGAATGCAGAGTTTAGGAGTATGTTATATACCGTGCAGGGTTTTGGGCTTCGCTGCATACAAAGTGCAGGGTTTAGGGCTGTGCTGCTTACAAAGTGCAGAGTTTAAGGCTGTGCTGCGTACAAAGTGCAGGGTTTAGGCCTGTGCTGTGTACAAAGTGCAGGGTTTAGGGCTGTGCTGCGTACAAAGTGCAGGGTTTAGGGCTACGCTGTGTACTTAGTGCAGGGTTTAGGGATGCACTATTCACAGTGTGCAACACCAATCCCCCACCCAAGACTTCCATGCATCTCTACTCTCTCCTGCCTATCCCTATGCAGGCGGCTCTCTCTACTGCCTGTGTATTTGGCACAGTTATACCTTACCTGTGTAGGTGGCACTGCCTTGGAGGGAGATCGTTCTCACTCTCAGATTCTGGAAAGCTGTCCCTGCCATGCCCCATCGTGAGGGATCTGTTCCATCCAAAAGCTTCTGAAAGCAAAGCTGTCCCTTGTAAACACACAAGGCTTCTGGGTTTTCAAGCAACAGCGAGGAGCAGGAGCAGAGGATGAGAGCTGGAGGTGGTGGCATGGAGTTCCGCCACAATTAGGGTTGCCACCTCATCCCTTTAAAACCAAACACGTATTAATTACACAGGTTCTGTGGCTGAATAAGGTGGTAATTGAACTCATTGCCTTATCTGCATTATATTAGCCCCAGAACCTGTGTAATTAATATCTGTTCGGTTTTAAAGGGATAAGGTGGCAACCCTAGCCACAATCCAACTGCAGAACTGGGTGGGAGGGTATCATGACAAGGCCTTGAGGGCTGAATTCAGCCCGTGGGCCTTATGTTTGACATATGTGGGCTAGATTGAGCTCTAACAGACCTCCCGAGCAGCAGCTATGGGTTCATACAAAGGGATCTATTTATAAAACATTTGTGCAAGATGAACGAGATTTCACTGCATGTTTGCTAATAGATGAATTCTTGTATCATCCACTCCATCTAGTGGCCAAAATGTAGAATAGGTTTTTGAAACGCCTTAGTGACAAAATATACCACATTTGTCCACTAGATGGGGCTATAGATACAGCAATTAATCTATTAGAAAACGGATGGTGACATTTCTTTCATTTGCATGATTGTTTTTGACATTCATTCAACTTTTTTCTCATAAATAATGTGGGGGAGAGTAACCATTTACTCGTTTCTAATAGTTCTCATGAACATCATCAGGAAAACATCAGTTGTATTTCCCATCTATACCCTCTCATGACTATTATTGGTATAATAACTTTTAATAAAGGAGAAGTATAGCCAAAGCTCATTTGGATGTATTTCTCCTATGGATCACAGGAATGCAGTAGTTTTTCATTAAATGTTTAAAAACAATCTGTATTGCACTCACACATGTCAGAGCGGTAGGCCTATCATATCACAGTCTACTGTCAGCATTCTTCTAATCCACACTGCTGTGATCACTGAATTGCTGGGCAAAGCCAATACAAGGATACAGAGAGCCACAGGAAACTCCAATGTGCTGGAGTGTGCTGGGGCCCCCTACAGGAGGCCCGTTGGTACTCCCTGTCGGCGGCCCTGGGGGTATTGAGGGGAAGAAGGATTTGTGTTGGTAGGGGAAGAAGATGATTTGTATTAGGAGGGGGTGAGGATAGGTGCTGGGATGAGGAAGAAGGGGGGATTGCATTGGGACTGGGGATTTAGAGGATAGTGGAGGGCGACTTGTGCTGTGAAGGGGAGAGAAGATTTGTTTTGGGGGGTTGTTCTGGGAGAGGGAGAATTGATTTTTGCTGGTGGGAGGTGAAGGGTGAGCATGAAGATTAATGCTGGATTTTTTTTGCAGGAGAGGGAGTGGGGGTTTTTGATGAAACGTTAAATAGGAGGAGAGTTTTGCTACAGAGGGAATTTTTGCACTCTTCTTAGCCCTACACTGTGCGTTACTGACTCCTGCACCTTTTCGTGTTTTGTACTCATGACTCCTAATATGCATTATACACTCCTGTCCCCTGCATTCTGTGCATAAGACTCACAGGCTCTATTCCCACCTAGACATTCCAGATCGCTGGCGGAATAGAAACATCTTTTGGGCGACAGGCGTCCCGCGATTCTGTTTGCACGATTTTGCAGCGGGCAACAGGATCACGAGCATGTCCCATGATTTGTGGCGAATGGGGAACTCCTACGTGTGAATGGAGCCACAATTTGGCTACATTCACATTGGCTACATTCTCATTGTTCACTGTGGTGCACTGAGCTGCATTAGTAATCTCCTTGGGGCACCCAAATGTGTCCCAGGTCTTTTACAATCTTATAGTGTATACTAAAAAAAGAAAACATGCCGTGCTAAAGTGTTCAAGTTGGACTTGAAGAAAAGGTGGCAACCCTATTCCTGCACAGTGTCTTTGTTGTGGAATGTTGGAGAAGTTGTTTCGACTGCTGGTGTGAACAAGCTCTAATTCCTATGGGTAAGCTACACCCGAGGGACCCTGGATGCAACCATAAGTGTGCCCTCTGTTTTGTTGCCAGCGGCTTTTTTTGCACCTGCCAGTGCGGTTTCTATTACAAATGTGCATAAGTATGTCTTACCCATAGGAATTAATGTATGATGAGGAGCTGGCTAAGACTATGCTGGAGGGAAGGCCACTGGATTAGGGAGGAAGGTAAGGGGGAATTATTATAAGGACAATTACACTAGAATTAACGAATAAAAAAGGAAATACGCTCCCATAGCCACATCCGTAATCATATAGTTATAGAGCAAAATTTGAGGACCAATGGTCCCACTAGGTCGGACTTTTAAGGCACTCCAGACTTGGATATATCAAAAATATAAATTGTATTTATACAAAAATATGTAGAAAAAAGACAGACAGCACAATTGTTAAAAGCATGCACATAGTATCAGCATAATTTCATCATGTGAGAACCATGAGCCCATGTGCGCCAACGCATGTTTCGCTAACTCGCTTCTTCAGGACACACTCAGGTGTGATGGAAAAGGAACAAAGGTCTCACAAACAGCAGGGCGCATGCACATAGAAGAAAAAGGACGTCTTCCTATCCAGACTTCAGAATAGCGAGCAGCAGTATTTGGTATAAACCTCAAATATATATGGATTCATATCCATCCCTAGGATATGGATCCCTAGGGGGCACCGTTCAACTAGGGTACACAAGGAAAGGAAGCCAGTATCCAGAAGGTAGTAAGTTCTAAAGCCAGTTCACAGATAATTCCATATAGGTTCCAGAGTCCGGTGAAGTGCAGTCACTCCTCATTACCAATAGGACGGCCAGACATAAACACCTATACTGTGTCCCATCAATATACAGGCATCAGTACACAATCATCTGGCATAAGAGGGTCTGGAGAGGTGCTCACACTAGAATTAAAGTTAACCTTTAAAACTGTTTTTGAATATGAAAAAAAAATTCCCGTGTAATTTCTTAAAGAGTATTACTTGTCCATCTAAGACTATCCTGGCCACAGGGTGACAACACTGCTGTACGATTTCACTGCAGAATCAGCAGTGTTGTCACCCTGTTAGAGGAAGAGGAAAGAGAACAGGATAAAAGAGAAAATAAAACTGTCAATGGGGGGACTCATAAAAACAAAAACTGCCGCATTAGCGCTAGTGGCAGACTGTATTGTATATGAAATTTTGTGTTTTTCTCATAGCTGCACTTTAATTGTGTAACCTGAATGCATGAGCTTACATTTTGTACACAATGTCTGCATTATTTCAGTTATGTGTATTTTATTTTTATATGTTTTCAGACTAAATGGCTATTGAAACATAATGCTCTATGATGCTCTACAGAATTAGATTTTCAACAAAAGGGCTTTATGTAGCAGTGTGCAGTGATGGGTTCCAGCAGTTCTTCACACTCTGCATTTAATGTTATTGATGACCATGAACTGATCATTTGTAGCAAACAGAAAGCCATGATGCTTAGCTTTATAGAGCTTAAAGTAATATTAAACACACACTGATTAATTGACATAGTTCCTTCTATTTTTGTATACAGATGATGGCACTGTAATTATTAAAAAAAAAATAAAAAAACATGAAAGTACCGTTTTCCTAATCGATATCCAGCTGTCACATGAACCAGCTTTTTCCCAGCCTGTCTGCAGTGAAACATAAGCAGAGGGAGAGGATATGCAGAGGAGCTTCTAGTCCTCTTCTACTGGTCACATGTTCAAAATAAAAAAAACAGCTTTTGGAATACAGAGTAAAAAAAAAATAATAATATCAATAAACTATTTTAAATTGTCATACAAATATATATTTGAAATAAAAGCTTTATTTTTTTTTGTAAGTTACCTATAATAAGGGGCCTCCCACATTGTCATTTCACTATTAAACATTTTTCCTTTTGATTATTTAGATACATATATATAATTTTTTTTCATTGTAGAATGATACTTCAGGCCTTCTCCTGAAGAGTGATAGTAGTCACGAAACGCGTCGAACTATCAGCTGCCATAAATTTTACCAATCATAGGATCTATACCATTTAAATCATTGGTTTACCAGATTTACCATTATATTTTTTGTGATCATGTTGTATACTATTACTACGATAGGGATTTACTAGAATTTAGACTACATGGTTGATTTGTATATATATGACATTCTATTGGAATGTGTATTTTTATCATGTGACACCATTCATTGAGTTTTTTAAAATTAAATTATTACTGTAAAGCATGGTCTTACAATGTTATATATTTGACCCATGAATTCACCAATAAATACCAATTAGTTATTATATCCAATAGTCTTTCATCTCCTAGTGCACATTTCACATAAAGTCCCAACTCTTAGTTTGTTAGTGTCTGTGTCAATTATGGTTGGTTTTATTTTTCAATTTTTTTTTTCCCACCTTCACGTTTTTTGGTGGGTGGGCTGATCAATCAATTAATCAATTAATGAATATTCCTGACAATCAATTTAGCAATTAGTCAATTCACCTAGTAATTTTTAGATTATTTGGATCTTAGTTCTCTCATATAAGCATTGGGCACTGGTGCCCAGATTAGCGTGGCTCTGATAAAAGGGGGTACGCCCCCGAAATACGTCAGCCCTCAACTGCATTGTGTCCGCACTAACGCTAATTGTGTAATTTTATGGCCTATTGTGGGTCGCCGCTTTTGTGAATATCCCATTTTTACTTTTCAATATTCAATAAATGTCTCTGGTAATGCACTAGGTGTGCGCGCCATCCTTTTGCTTTTGTTTTATATTCTATGTCAATTAGGGATGGAGGCATAGGACCTGTCTAGGCCATGCTTCGCATTAAGCCCCACTTCCCTTGCCCCTTTAGTATTTATTCTTTTTTGTCAATAGCATGGTGTGGGCAGATTTCTGCCAGTCACAGGCTGTGTCACTCCCCTCCAGCTTGTGTCTTAAAATAAGAGGGAGGTGAAGCCTCCATCAATCTATATGTAATATCCCACCCCCATTGTGTTTAGCTGGTTAGTGGAGATGGAGGAGGAGGGAGTTTCATTTACCACTATCTAAACTAAAAGAAGAAGAAGA
>BLSH010239872.1:475550-498700 GCA_018402905.1 Glandirana rugosa
ATAATGTGGTGGTGCACCATCTTGCTGGAACTATGATGTCGGTGATAGGGAAATGCTGGCCATCAAGTCGGCTTTGGAGGAATGGCGGTACCTCCTGGAAGGAGCAGCTCATCTGGTATTGGTTTTTACTGACCATAAAAACCATAAAAAAAAACCTATGCTGTGAAGATACGAGATGTGAAGCACCTGAAACTATGGATACAGGAAGCCTGTGCTAGCATTTCTCCTGCGGTGTTGCTATCAGTGTGTGAAGAGTGGGAGAAGAGGGTTGCATTGACAATCCAACACAATGGGCAGCACTTTGAACGCATTTTATAAGTGGTCAGAAACTTGTAAATAACTCATGAAAGAATAAAGTTAAGTTAAAACCAAGAGTTTGATTCAAAATGGCCGCCATGGTCACCACCCATCTTGAAAAGTTTCCCCCCTCACATATACAAATGTGCCACAAACAGGAAGTTAATATCACCAACCATTCCCATTTTATTAAGGTGTATCCATATAAATGGCCCACCCTGTATAATGAACCACGGCACACAGAAAAAAAAAAGGCACCAAGCCAGCTAGTCCTTAAAGTGGAATCCCTACCTAACCAAAACGATTCTTTAAAATGCCCCCTCCCCCCTGCTGCTACCTATCCTATTTGCCTTATATAAAATAGATCTGTGCACTTACCTCTTTCCAGCTTGCCTTGGTCAGCTATCTTGCATCTTGCATCAAATATAAATGTCTTTCCCATCAATATTCTAAATATTTGTGACATAACCATTGAAGCCGATTTGTACTCCGTAATAACTATACATGAAAATGTAGTCCATATATCAGAAAAGAAAGATACAAATTTTGCCGGACTTTAGAGGCAAGATGGGACACATAGTTTATATAAAATCCATCATTTTATTGATAGACAAAGTATAAAAAAGCATGCAAAGACATGCATCAATAAAAACATAAAAAAATTTACATACAAAAAAGGGTCAAAAGAAGCCATCAATTTTACAGTAATGATGTTACACAGTATCAAGTGAATGAGCCCCTGTGCGTCAACGCATTTCACTGGTCCGCCTCCTCAGGACACACAGAAGGAAAGAAACAGGATTCACTACATAGATGGAAAAAGTACAAGTACTTTCTGCATACAAATTATGAACATTTTCCTACAATCATATATCTAGAAGAGTTGTATCCATATATCAGGATGGACCATCACTAGCTGAAGATGTTGATTGCTTTATGTTTGTGAAGATCCTATGTTGTCCACCTTTCTAAGATTGTTATAAACAAACTATGTTTTGGTTCCTTTACAGGTTGGTCGAGATTTCCTCTTCCACCAGCATAAATCCTCAGTGGGGCATCATAAGTCGATTTTTGGCATACAGCAAAGCTTTGTCGGATCCATTTGTGTATTGTTTATTAAGGAACCAGTATAAGACCTGCTGCCGAGACATGGTCAACAAACTCTTGAAACGCAGCTCTGGCAATTCCTCTGCACGAAGGGTCAACTCTTATGTAGGACATTTGGTGCCCACCACTTCTGAATAAATAACCTCTGAGAACTACAAGAATCCATTTTGCCAAACAGACACATGTGCAGTTCCTTGCAAAAATGAGAACTACGTACTCTGAATGGAATATAATCCCTATTTTATGTTGCTGTAATTTATTGCCTTAATTTATTATGAAACGTTTGTGTTCCTTTAAGAAAATAACTTTTCTGCGGGATATCATTCTCAGATCCCTGACCAATTTTCAGTCCGCCACAGGAAAATGTTCCAGACTAATATACCAGGGTATACGGAATGCAGAAGCACTGATCGATAATTCAAATCTGCCTACTTGTACATTTCCATTAATGTGTGGATCTGTCTCTGCAGGTACTGTCTACTACTTGACTCTGAACATTTGATGACTTTGATAATGTTGCCTGTTGACAATCGTATGTTTGAGTAAAGGTCTCCATTTGCTCAAAATAGGTATCTTGTGGAGTTTGATAATGAGTGGGCTTAAAGTTTATTTCTCTTTCTTGACTCTGTCACATTCCAATGTCTATAGAAACATAACACCAGCAGGCGCTGCTAGAAAAGCACACAAATATTGTCTGTAAGTGTGATGTGTGCAAGGGGCTAATGACAGGATGGATCCAGGAGCCCAATCACACAAAGGACCATGTGTCCAGTAAAAAGTCATGGTTTATTCCAAAATGAGATAAAAGCATTACAAGGTTCTGCACAGTATTACCAGCGGTTTACCAGGCGCAGGCTTCAGGCAGGAGGAATGTACAGGGGGGGGGGACCAAGATGTAAATGAGATCCAAGATAGGACAGTGGAGGGACACCGGAACCCAGAAGTCTGCTGATACAACTTCGGACTGTTGGACAACTGGGAAGCACCAGGAAGTTAGACCCGTTGCCAGGACAACATGTTTTGGGGCACGCCCCTTTTGACAAAAAACGAAACATGTTGTTCTGGCAACGGGTCTAACTTCCTGGTGCTTCCCAGTTGTCCAAGGTTGTATCAGCAGACTTCTGAGTTCTGGTGATGCAAAATGACGCAAGGTGAAGCAAGCCCCCCTTTTGGCAAAAGGGCATGCCCCAAAACATGTTGTCCTGGCAAATGGCCTAACTTCCTGGTGCTTTCCGGTTGTCTGAGGTTTTATCAGCAGACTTCCAGGTTCCGGTAAAGCGAGGTGACGCAAGTCCCTCCTTTTGATAAAGGTGCATGCCACGAAACATGTTGTCTTGGTGTCAGGAACCATGAATCAGATGGAGACAGAAAATACAGTAAAATCACGCCTTTTAATAAAATGATAAAAATAGTACAGATAAGTAAACATAGTGAAAACATAGCCAGGGTTCGGTGTATAGTCAGAACAAGCCAGTAAATCAGGAAGCCAGAGATCAGTGTAGTCGGAGGCAGCAGAAAGGATCAGGAACCAGAAGGGACATCAGCCGGGCAAGTCTTTAACAGGAACACAGCAGAGAATTTTCAGATAGTATTGACCAAGTCGAAGGCACAGAAGAAATGAAGCAGGTAGTTTAAATAGCCAGAAGGGTCTGGCTGACGAGCAGGAAATGATCACCAGGTGAGTCACTGTGGAATGATGATTGCTGGCAATTAACCAAAAGCTAAGCAACCTGAGCTCTGAGAAGGGAGGGCTGAACCCAGCCCTGACATGTGGCAACCAGCCTAATGTCTTGGTGCTTACCAGTTGTCCAAAGTTGTATCAGCAGACTTCCGGGTTTCGGTGAAGCAAGGTAATGCAAGTCTCCCCTTTGACAAAGGGGCGTACCCCGAAACATGTTGTGCTGGCAACTGGCCTAACTTCTTGGTGCTGTCCAGTTGTCTGAGATTGTATCAGCAGACTTCCGGGTTCCGGTGATGCGAGGTGACACAAGTCTTTCCTTTTGACAAAGGAGCGTTCCCCGAAACATGTTATCCTAGCAACCGGCCTAACTTCCTGGTGCTTTTCAGTTGTCCGAGGTTGTATCAGCAGACTTAAAGGCTTTGATGATGCGAGGTGACGCAAGTCCCTCCTTTTGACAGAGGGGCGTGCCCCAAAATATGTTGTTCTGGCAACCGGCCTAACTTCTTGATGCTTTTCAGTTGTCCGAGGTTGTATCAGCAGTCTTCCGGCTTCTGGTGATGCGAGGTGACACAAGTCCCTCCTTTTGACAAAGGGGCGTTCCCCAAAACATGTTGTCCTTGCAACTGACCTAACTTCCTGGTGCTTTTCAGCTGTCCGAGGTTGTATCAGCAGACTTCCGGGTTCTGGTGATGCGAGATGACGCAAGTCCCTCCTTTTGACAAAGGGGCGTGCCCCGAAACATGTTGTCCTTGCAACTGACCTAACTTCCCGGTGCTTTCCAGTTGTTCAAGGTTGTATCAGCAGACTTCTGGGTTCCGGTAACCCAAGTCCCTCCGCTGTCCTGCCGCGGCCGGCGGTCTCCTATCTCGGATGTCATTTAGATCTGGATCCCCTGGTATATTGCTCCTGCCTGAAGCCTGTGCCTGGTTGATCGCTGATAATACTGTGTAGCACCTTGTTATGCTCTTAACTCGCTTGGAATAAACCATTACTTTTTTACTGGACACTTGGTCCTTTGTGTAATTGGGCTCCTGGACCCATCCTGTCATTAGCCTCTTGCAAACATCACACTTACAGACAATATTTATGTGCTTTTCTAGGAGCGCCTGCTGGTGTTATGTTTCTAGGTTTTTTCCACTTACACTATCCAAGTGGTCACTTTGAGGCTGCCCTTTCCTTTGCTATCTTGGAATCACATTTCTTTCCAGCTGCGGACATTTTACTCAAATGGTGAACTAGCAGTCTAGCGCTCTACATGCCTATATATACATTCCAATGTCTAACCTGTGCAAAAAAGGGTAGGCAAGCATACACCAGAAGAAGACGCGGTGGGTCTACAGTATGGAAGAACAGATCACTTGAAACTTTCGACAGAAAGATAGAGCCCAGTATAAGGATTTTGAGTGCCTATTGCCTACACAAAATAATAGGGGTGGCTGTTTATCTAGGTGAACCAATACTGATGAGAATGCAGCCAATCATGTATAAATAATATTGGTGTGATACAGTAAACAGCAATGTGCCGCCATGACACATTTCATTTAATAACATACCAGCCAATCAAAAATGGTTCTGTAGTTGTTCATCAGCTGTTAATTGAGGTAAGGTATCATCCAACATCAGTGGCCACTGCAGCTCCACAGCCGGGTCCGGACTTACCCCATCCACGATCGCAGCTTCCCCTGCTTCTCAGCCACTGTGAAGAGCAGAGAGGCCAGGTGGACAGAGCCAGGCCGCGGCACGCTCCGGCGACAGCATTCAACATCTTTCTTCCCCCAGCTCAGGCTGCATGGCAACTCTGCCTCCGCACGTCACCGCCGGAGACTGCACATGCATTGACTGCTCCCCCCACCTCCTCCTCCGATCTGACCACCGCCGCACACATCACACAAGTGGGTGTGCCTGGGGGCAGTACTCTGCGCTCTGAGCCCACCCTTTTTTGAAGACATTTAGAGCCTCAGGCTCTAATCATGTGCTTAAAAAACAAATTGAAATCCATGCGTCCAGGGCCTCCTGCATGTAAATTAGGGGTTGTGCGCGTAGATTAGGGGGGCCCCTGCGCTGCACTGTCCAATATGTTGTTAGTGGTAACTGCACTTCATTGTTGTTTGCAGTGAATATTGAAACAACAACCTACTGTATGTGCTGAAATAATAACACTGGTTCCAAGTTGTTTAATAAGCCAATGATTACAGCTCCCCAAATTAACCTATAGAGCAGGGGTAGGCAAACTTAAAGAGGTGGAGATCTACCTGAACAACATGGGAGAAGTCAGAGATCACCAGCAAAGTGTCGCCTCCTCACACCAGTTTAAACCTGCAGATTGACTTACTTTTGTGTCGCAATCGCGTGCATTGCACAGCAATCATGGGTTTATATCAAGTGGCGAGGAGGCAACATATCTCCTCCTCACCACCTGTCAAACACATTAAGATCGCTTTTTAGATAAGCAAGCAGTGTCTGCTTCACTTGTAAATGAGCCCTTAGTTGCATTCGGCAGGGGCACTCTTAGGGCTCGTTCACACGCAAAACCTTGCGGTTGAGTTGTGGTTTTACTGCCCCAAACCCTGCCCCCTTTAGCTGCTGAGGCAGCACCCAAAGGTGTACACATGCTGCAGCAGGAATTAAGCCTCCTGTTGCATTTGGTGCATGCTACCGCCTGCCAATCACGAGCCATTCAAGTAAATGGGGCCACTCTACATGGGACAGGAGCCAGCATTACAGAGGAGGCATCAGCTGATGCAGCTCTTGCTCCCTACTACAGCTACATCTTTACAAGTAGTCCTTCTGCATTGCACTCCGTTTGATGCTCTGGAATGGTGGGTCAGCAAGCCCAGACTGTGATCTACCAGCCACCTATCTGCGATCTACTGGTAGATCACGATCTACAGGTTGCCGACCCCCGCTATAGAGTCATTAATTAGCACACTACTACCCTTTAAATAACCATAATAAAATAAAGAATAACGTTCTGGAGTACTTACTCCTGACCGAAAATGTTTGCTTTTGTATACTTAGAAATGGGAACAGTGCCTGGCCTCACAAATGCACTTCTGGAAGAATGGTCAAACATTCCCAAAGACACTCCTAAACCTTGTGGACCGCCTTCCCAGAAGAGTTGAAGCTGTTATAGCTGCAAAGGGTGGGCCAACTCAATATTGAACCCTACAAACTAAGACTGGGATGCCATTAAAGTTCATGTGCATGTAAAGGCAGGTGTCCCAATACTTTTGACAATATAGTGTATCTAATTGCCACAACCTGGGGGCTGTCAGCAGAAAAGCCTATCATCCCTTGCACTGTGCTTTGTCAGCCAAGTGTAACTGAGGGCCACAATCTGGAAGCCATCAGCAGCAAAGCCAATCATCCCTTGCACTGTGCTCTGGTGAACACTGGGTGGTTCTTTAGACCCTGCGCCTCGTCCCCTCATAGGGTCTACATTCACCTGGTGGTACAGAGAGCCCTCTATCTCTGTGATGGTGTACCAGGTTTCAAATGTTCTGCCATACCTCCAGTTATTTTTTTGTTAAGGTCACAGGGCATACTTGCCTTATTAGGCATTTAGTTTTGCATAGCTTGGTGAGGGGTTAAAACCTCTGCAAGGTTTTTATTGCTATCTGTGTTCCGCTGGGGAGAACTACACTCTCTGTTTATCCCAGTGACCATTTTCACTGGGACTGAAAGTGAGGGAAAATCCAAATGGAAATAGAGGAACATCTTCCAAAGCAGATGCTTGGGTTTGGTGACAACTGTTGTGTGTCAGGGCTGGTGCAAGGATTTTTGACACACTAGGCGAAACCTAATTTTTCCGCCCCCCTTTGACTCAGTCCCTGACTCCACCCCTTTGCGCTGTCCATGTATACGATGGAGGTGGAGATTTTTGCAGCGCCTCTCTACCTATTTCTTTAGCCATGGTCCACAGCCCTGCACCTGTGCCTCTGGACCCAGCCTAAAGACAAATAATGGTGGCACTGGCTCGCTTCCTCATGCCAGCCGTGGTCCGCAGGTATATGGACAGGTTGGGGTAGTATATGGACAGGCTGGAGTAGTATATGGACAGGCTGGGGTAGTATATGGACAGGCTATTGTAGTATATAGACAGGCTGGAGTAGTATATGGACAGCCTGGGGTAGTATATAGACAGGCTGGGGTAGTATATGGACAGGCTGGGTAGTATATGGACAGGGGCTTGGCGCCCTGGGTGGCAGTGCGCCCTAGGCGGCCGCCTACTCCATCTAGTGGTAGAGCCGGCCCTGTTGTGTGTAGAAGACAAGTGAAGGGGAATCTTCCTAATGGGACACAGACAGTGTTGGCTTTATATATGCTCTAACCTATGTGATTAGGAAATCCAAGAGAATCAAATGTGTGTCTCTTGATCTGAGTGAATAGCTACCTTGCATCTGTGGCACCTTTACACAACTCTGACTGACCATCCTCTGAATATGGTCAGTTGGTGAGGTTGTCTTAGTCCAATCGTTGCTTCCCTGCATATTCTGGCACCGTGGCTGTCATCCTGCAATTTATCTGATTCCGACTGGGCCGCTTAATAAGGGATAAATCAAATGTATACCTTTTTTCAGTGTATGTGTAAATTTCAGATTGAGCTATTGTAGTTGGTAAACAGGTTATAAGGGGATAATATCTTATACATGGCTGTAATCGCTAAATATTAATATGCAATATTTCATATTTCCTGGTAAAAAAAAGTTTCAGAACAGTCTTCACCATTCCCAGAGATGAAATGGTATTGAAAGTCTTAAGACTTATGTAGTGCATGAAAGACAACCTGTAAGAATTGTGAATGCATTCCTAAAGAATGAACTAAAGGGTGAGCTGGCTACAAGAAATGTTTATAATCTGTGATTTCTGCCAAAGGGGATGTTACTAGGCAATGGAAGACAGGGTGCACAAAGTTTAGCACATGCAATAGTTATTTTTTTCCATTCCATTTTGAAGTCGATTTCCGTAAAACTGGCAAAAAGCTTTAGGAATGTTATTTACAGAAATTATGTTACCTTCTTTTCAGTGAAAAATTGACAATGCAAAAGATTGTATTTAAATACTGCTGTCAATGGTCATAGTATGACACACAGGCTGCATGGTGAAAACTGTGAGATTTAACCACTTCCTGACTGCGTAACGACTATAAGCGGCGACAGTGTGGCTCTGTCCCACGAATCGCCACTTATTGTCATCATTCGCGGGCACGACGCTAGGGGGGGCGACTCCCGCTGCTGTCAGAATACCCTGATCAACACGGCTGCAGCCGACGATCAACAAATGTAAGGATTGTTCAACTGCAAATATGTTACATTTTTTATTTTGAGTTTAATGAGATGATTAAGGCAAAGCAATAATCCCCATAGAGGGTGAGGCAGTGGTACAGAGATTGCAGAATTGCAGGTGTGGAAAACAGTGGCGGCTGGTGGTATATTTTTTAGGGGGGCGGCAATCAAATCCACCTGCCGCCACCTGCCCCCCCCCCCCGCCGGGTCACAGGCACCCCCCAGTTCGGTCAGTCACCAGCTCATCACTTAGACCATCTAGGTTACGGGCACTGCTTCCTCCGGGCGGCGTCTCCTCCTCCTGGTGCTTCCTCCTGGCAGGTTCCCGTGCATCTCCTCCCTCCTCCTCCTCGGCGGCCAATAAGATCGCTTCTCCTCTCAGCCAGTCAGATGACCCGCTTCCTGATTGGCAGGGAGGAGAATCAGGAAGACAATAGTGAATACTAATTCGCTATTGTCACTCAACTGGATGGCCTCGGGGCACAGAGCCACCCCTTTTTTTGAAGCCTATTAGAGCCTTTTGCTCTAATCAAGTGCTTCTAAGAAAAAAAAAAACTCCATTGGCATCCATGCGTCCGGCGCCCCGCATGTAGATTAGGGGGACGGACCCATGGATTAGGGAGGCGGCACCCTGCATTACGGACCGCCAGTGATGGAAGACTTTGCCACCCTCTTTATCCTGTGCAGCCATAAAACACAGTAGGGTTGGGAAGATAACAAGTGCACATGCATTACATGTGTAGTCCTCTTTTGGGGGAGATGGGGTATGAGAATTCACTCTCCAAACTGGATGTTGCATTTAACTTGTAGGTAAATATGAGAACCAGAACCTTCGCGAAGTGGAGTGAGTTTGATAATCAAGTTGGCAGTGTCTCCACCCAAGACAGGGCCTCTGTGAGCAGATGAATTGTGTGTAGAGGAACTACTGCAACCAGCATATAACATTAACCATATGTATATAGATGCAAACCTGTATGGAAACAATACAAGATTTATATAGGAAAATATTAATAATAGTACATACATCCAATGAACAAACAGGTATTAGCAAAGGGCCTAACAAGAGTTCTGGTGGAGCTGTGCACATAAATCTGGGTATATATAGTTATTAAAAAAGATACCTCCAGACGAATGTTGCAGGAAAGTTTAGTTGCAGGTGTCCTTGAGGATGTTCACAATGCGGCATCCATACTTGTGTCAGAGACCTCAAGATCAATGGTATAGGAAGATCCTTCAACTGTTGTACAGCCAACCTAGAACGCAGCTTCTCACTGGCAGAAACTGTGGTATGGGATTGGAACTCAGAGTCACCCATCTGATCTGCCTCTTAGTCTATCATCAAACAGGACCGCTAACTACCAGAAGTGGCCATTGGACGCCTAACCTGGCTCTAGCCTATGCTGGTTATTGAGTCCTAATCTAAAACTAGCTATACAATCCCAGACCAGAAAGGACAGGGTTAATTAATATAACAAGAGCTGTGTATAAACTATCTTGCAATAAACAGGTTCACCTACTAGTATACTGGAAGGTGACAACTCCACACATACAGCATACTTGCCAACCGTCACAAGTTTCCTGGGACATTCACAGGATTTAGACCTTTGTCCCGGTCGTACCGTTTCCCGGGGAAATCTGCATTTTCCCCACTAGAGGTCCGCAGCCGGCACTGGTGAAGTCTGTCTCCATCGCCATTTTACAGAAGACCAGCTTGCGAGGAAGAAACAAGAGGCGGAGCCCAGGTGGCAATGAAAGCGGCTGCCAATAGAAATGGAGCTCCGGGGACACTTTATGTAAGAAGGGACTTTGCTAGGGACACCTGATCTAAGGAGGGACTTTGCTGGGGATACCTGATCAAAGGAGGGACTCTGCTGGGGACACCTGATGTAAGGAGGGACTCTTCTGGGGACACCTGATGTAAGGAGGGGCTCTTCTGGGGACACCTGATGTAAGGAGGGACTCTGCTGGGGACACCTGATGTAAGGAGGGGCTCTTCTGGGGACACCTGATGTAAGGAGGGACTCTGTTGGGTACACCTGATCTAAGGAGGGACTCTGCTGGGGATACCTGATCTAAGGAGGGACCCTGCTGGGGACACCTGATGTAAGGAGGGACTCTGCTGGCGACACCTGATGTAAGGAGGGACTCTGCTGGTGACACCTGATGTAAGGAGGGACTCTGCTGGGGACACCTGATCAAAGGAGGGACTCTGCTTGGGGCACCTGATGTAAGGATGGACTCTGCTGGGGACCCTTGGTGTAAGGAGGGATTCTGCTGGGGACTCCTGATGTAAGGAGGGACTCTGCTGGGAACACCTGGTGTAGGGAGGGACTCTGCTGGGGACACTTGATATAAGAAGGGACTCTGCTGGTGACACCTGATCTAAGGAGGGACTGTGCTGGGGACAGAGCTAGCTCAGACCTAGCTATCTAGCATTGTGCATGTGAGTTAATAACAATAGGACAGAGATACGTCTGTCACAAGGATTTATATACAACTCAAGAAGCTACTGGCAGCTGCTGTTTAACTATTAGAACATAGGAATACTTGCCTAATAGTCTCTGCTTCCGGCCTGGGTGAAATACAGCATCAATGTGTGTATAAGTATATGAGGCCCAGTTCTTTCAGTCTACTTCGCAGAAACTCCCTTTTTTTAACATCACAGTCCTCCAATGGGGGTTTCTGACCCAAGTAGCAGGGACAGGAAGTACCTGTCTATAACCAATTAACCAATTAACTTGGTAATTAACAAGCAAAAGCTATTTATAGATTGAGACAATACAGGGCAGCAGATCCCTACGCGTGCATTGAAAGTTTTCTAGGCAGGTTTATAAATTCCTGTATATGTGCTGCAGCAGTGCATATAGCGTGTGTTTTCCTTTAATTGTTTCAAGTGAATTTTCCATTTGGAATCATAACCTAATGGTCTTAGAATCATTTTTCTTCAGGTCCTGTGTGGTTTGCATGTTATTATTATTGTGCACATTTCCACGTGGTAGAAATTAAATCTTCAAAGATACTGGCCCTTCAGGATAAATGGATGAAGTCAGCAGTTTTGGCTTTGTGTATCTCAGAAAGGACCATGTGCTCTGTTAGGAAGGCCCAGCTGGTGGACTGCATTATTGGTAAGATCTTTAAAGGGATGCTATGGTGGAAGTACAAAGTCATACCAGAACCTGCTATTCATAAGACAAATTCACATTTTCAAATGATAGGATACTAACATAATAAGCAAAACGATTCTGATTTTACTGCATAGCTAAATCTTGGTTGTTTTTAATGTTTAGTAATTGGTTTTAGTGCTGTTGTGCCATATATATGAACTAGTGGAATGTACAATGGAATATATTTTTAAAGCCTAGTATTGTCCCTTCCCTACCAATTCTGGATCCTGCCTCAAAGCATGCAGCTCAGGATGCCCAGTAGAACCCCCTGCTGGGGGTCTTAAGGAACGAGAGCACCAAGGAAAACTCAAATAAAGCAGACACACAAAGCTTTGCACTACCTCTACATACAGTTAGGTCCATAAATATTGGGACATTGACACAATTCTAATCTTTTTGGCTCTATACAACACCACAATGGATTTGAAAGGAAACAAACAAGGTGTGCTTTAACTGCAGACTTTCAGCTTTAATTTGAGGGTATTTACATCCAAATCAGGTGAACAGTGTAGGAATTACAACAGTTTATATATGTGCCTCCCACTTTTTAAGGGACCAAAAGTAATGGGACAATTGGCTGCTCAGCTGTTCCATAGCCAGGTGTGTGTTATTCCCTCATTATCCCATTTACAAGAAGCAGATAAAAGGTCCAGAGTTCATTTCAAGTGTGCTATTTGCATTTGGAATCTGTTGCTGTCAACTCTCAATATGAGATCCAAAGAGCTGTCACTATCAGTGAAGCAAGCCATCATTAGGCTGAAAAAACAAAACAAACCCATCAGAGAGATAGCAAAAACATTAGGTGTGGCCAAATCAACTGTTTGGAACATCCTTAAAATGAAAGAACGCACCGATGAGCTCAGCAACACCAAAATACCTGGAAGACCACGGTAAACAACTGTGGTGGATGACCGAAGAATTCTTTCCCTGGTGAAGAAAACACCCTTCACAACAGCTGGCCAGATCAAGAACACTCTCCAGGAGGTAGGTGTATGTGTGTCAAAGTGAACAATCAAGAGAAGACTTCACCAGAGTGAATACAGAGGGTTCACCACAAGATGTAAACCATTGCTGAGCCTCAAAAACAGAAAGGCCAGATTAGAGTTTGCCAAACAACATCTAAAAAAGCCTTCACAGTTCTGGAACAACATCCTATGGACGGATGAGACCAAGATCAACTTGTACCAGAGTGATGGGAAGAGAAGAGTATGGGGAAGGAAAGGAACTGCTCATGATCCAAAGCATACCACCTCATCAGTGAAGCATGGTGGTGGTATTGTCTTGGTGTGGGCATGTATGGTTGCCTATGGAACTGGCTCTCTTGTATTTATTGATGATGTGACTGCTGACAAAAGCAGCAGGATGAATTCTGAAGTGTTTCGGGCAATATTATCGGCTCATATTCAGCCAAATGCTTCAGAACTCATTGGACGGCGCTTCACAGTGCAGATGGACAATGACCTGAAGCATACTGCGAAAGCAACCAAAGAGTTTTTTAAGGGAAAGAAGTGGAATGTTATGCAATGGCCAAGTCAATTACCTGACCTGAATCCCATTGAGCAAGCATTTCACTTGCTGAAGACAAAACTGAAGGGAAAATGCTCCAAGAACAAGCAGGAACTGAAGACAGTTGCAGTAGAGGCCTGGCAGAGCATCACCAGGGATGAAACCCAGCGTCTGGTGATCTCTTGGCGTTCCACACTTCAGGCTGTAATTTACTGCAAAGGATTTGCAACCAAGTATTAAAAAGTGAAAGTTTGATTTATGATTGTTAATCCGTCCCATTACTTTTGGTCCCTTAAAAAGAGGGAGGCACATATGCAAACTGTTGTAATTCCTACACCGTTCACCCGATTTGGATGTAAATACCCTCAAATTAAAGCTGAAAGTCTGCAGTTAAAGCACATCTTGTTCCTTTCATTTCAAATCCATTGTGGTGGTGTATAGTGCCAAAAAGATTAGAATTGTGTCGATGTCCCAATATTTATGGACCTGACTGTACCTCCCAACTTTTTGAGAATGAGGGACACCTATTAGCAAAAGTATGTAGGCATAGGACAGACCCCTTGCCACGCTCCCTTAAAGGAGAATTATATAAAAAAAAAAGTTAAACTCACACGTCCATTTTTTTTCACCACTACTATACTTTTATGCTGGCTTTTGAAAATGACAAATACTGCAATTTAGAAAACACAAGAATGGTTTTGAAATGGTAACAATATGGAAATATAGTGCATCCAAAACGTATTCACAGCGATTCACTTTTTCCACATTTTGTTTTTTGCAAAGTGGATTAAATGCATTATTTTCCTCAAAATTCTACAAATAATACCCCATATTGACAATGTGAAAGAAGTTTGTTTGAAATCTTTGCAAATTTATTAAAAATAAAAAAATGAAAAAAATCCCATGTACATAAGTATTCACAGCCTTTGCCATGACACTCAAAATTGAGCTCAGGTGCATCCTGTTTCTACTGATCATACTTAAGATTTTTCTACAACTTGATTGGAGTCCACCTATGGTAAATTCAGTTGATTGGACATGATTTGGAAAGACACACACCTGTCAATATAAGGTCCCACAGTTAACAGTGCATGTCAGAGCACAAACCAAGCCATGAAGTCCAAGGAATTGTCTGTAGACCTCCAAGACAGGATTGTATGGAGGCATAGATATGAGGAAGGGTACAGAAACATTTCTACAGCATTGAGGCTTCATACACACGGACGTTTCTTAAAAAATAAACAAAACGTTGGGCCCGACGTCAAGAAAAAAAATTGACGTTCTTCGGCGTTATGCATCGGCATTAGTGAGCGTTAGTGAGCTTTGGCGTCAATAGGCCTTTTTTTTTAAGAAATCATCCCTCTGCTATTTTTAGACCTAAAACGTAGGCGTCAAAAAACACCGGTTAACGCCGGTACGGCGTTAGCTGGCGTTAGTGAGCGTTTCGCGGCGTCGGTGTCAAAAAGCGCCAAAACGTTACAACCTCAGAACGCGCTGGCCGTGGGTTCTAGTTTCAGCTCACTAACACCGACGCCATCTACAGTTCAAAAACATCAGCGTTTTTATGGGGCCATTGACTAACGCCGGCGTCAAAAAACGTCCGTGTGTATGAGGCCTGAAGGTCCCAGTGAGCACAGTGGCCTCCATCATCCGTAAATGGAAGAAGTTTGGAACCGCCAGGACTCTTCCTTGAATGGGCCGCCTGGCCAAACTAAGCAAACAGGGGAGAAGGGCCTTAGTCAGGGAGGTGACCAAGAACCTGATGGTCATTCTGACAGTGCACCAGTGTTTCTCTGTGAAGAGAGGAGAACCTTCCAGAAGAACGACCATCTTTGCAGCACGCCACCAATGAGGCCTGTATGGTAGAGTGGCCAGACGGAACCACTCCTCAGTAAAAGGCACATGACAGCCCACCTTGAGTTTGCCAAAAGAACCTGAAGGACTCTCAGACCATGAGAAACAAAATTCTCTGGTCTGATAAAACAAAGATTAAACTATTTGGCCTGAATGGCAAGCGTCATATCTGGAGGAAACCAGGCACCGCTCATCACCTGGCCAATATCATCCCTACAATGAAGCATGGTGGTGGCAGCATCATGCTGTGGGGATGTTTTTCAGCAGCAGGAACTGGGAGACTAGTCAGGATCGAGGGAAAGATGAATTCCGCAATGTACAGAGACATCCTTGATGAAAACCTGCTCCAGAGCACTCTGGACCTTAGACTGGGTAGAAGGTTTATCTTCCAACAGGACAACAACCCTAAACAGACATGCCAAGATAACAAAGGAGTGGCTACGGGACAACTCTGTGAATGTCCTTGAGTGGCCCAGCCAAATCCCAGACCTGAACCCGATTGAACATCTCTGGAGAGATCTGAAAATGGCTGTGCATCAACGCTCCCCATCCAACTTGATGAAGCTTGAGTGGTCCTGCAAAGCAGAATGGGAGAAACTGCCCAAAAATAGGTGTGCCAAGCTTTGTAGCATCATACTCAAAGAGACTTGAGGCTGTAATTGGTGCCAAAGGAGCTTCACCAAAGTATTGAGCAAAGACTGTGAATACTTATGTAGGAATTTTTTTTTTTAATCAATTTGCAAAGATTTTAAACCAACTTCTTTCACATTGTCATTATGGGGTATTCTTTGTAGAATAATGAAATTATTATTATGATAATGAAATATTATTATGAAATAATGAATTTAATCCATTTTGGAATAAGGCTGTAACATAACAAAATGTGGAAAAAGTGAAGCTCTGTGAATACTTTCCAGATGCACTGTATATGTGAACACTCTTAAATGTAGGTATGTGCTCTTCAAAAATATTTTTTTTAATTCCGCTAGTGGTTAGTGGAAATCTGTCTTTACATTGAGATTCTGGGCATACCTGCTAGGTAAGCTGAAAAGTAGACTTATAACAAGGGAGTAAGCTTGAGTTGGCTACCCACAGTCTGATAGTATGTGGTGGTGGTACAGGACCATCAAGTAGCAGACATGAGGTGGAGTAGTGGCACAGGGCCTGCAGTAATTTCTCTTCTCTCCTCCTACATGCTAAGCAGCCACATAGCATGGCAGTGATGAGTGGGTCATTTCTTCACAAATATTTAGGCACATTAACCACTTCAGCCCTGGAAGGATTTCCCCCTTTAGGACCAGAGCCCTTTTTGCGATTCGGCACTGCTTCGCTTTAACAGAAAATTGCGCGGTCGTGCGACGTTGTACCCAAACGAAATTTGCGTCCTTTTTTCCCCACAAATAGAGCTTTCTTTTGGTGATATTTGATCACCGCTGCGTCATTTCTGATCGCCGCTATAAACAAAAGAAGAGCGACAATTTTGCAAAAAAAAAACAAATTTCTTACTTTTTGCTAAAATACAAATCCAAAAAAAAAAATATAAAAAAATTTTTTTTTCATCGGTTTTGGCCAATTTATATTCTTCCTCATATTTGCGATAAAAAAAATCGCAATCTGCGTTTATTGATTGGTTTGCGCAAAAGTGGTCGTGTTTACGGATGATGAGAATTCATTTCTGGGGTTTTTATTTTTTTTTATTTTTTACTAGTAATGGCGGCGATCTGCGATTTTTAGCGGTACTGCGATATTTCAGCGGACATGTCGGACCATTTTGACACTTTTTTGGGACCATTGGCATTTATACAGCGATCAGTGCTATAAAAATGCACTGATTACTGTGTAAATGCCATTGGCAGTGAAGGGGTTAACCTGCAGGGGGTGCTCTAAGGGTTAGCTGTGTTCCCTGGGCGTGTGCTAACTGTGGGGGGACTGCCCTAGCAGGGGAAGGGAAGCGATCACAGCTTCTGTGTAGAGGAAGGCTGTGACCACAGCCCTTCCCCCCTCACAGAACGGAGGTCCGTGTTTACTTACACGGACCTCCGTTCTTTCACTCCGGGGGGGGCATCGCAGGTAGCCGACGGCAATCGAAGCCGCCGCACCCGCTCCCTGGCCCTCCCCGGACACAGTGAGCGCGCGGGCGTGCCTCCGGCAGCGCGCGCTCACTCACTGGGCACAATCTCGCAAGCGGTTAAACAGTATATTTATTTTAAATGTGTATTAGTGGTTTGGCTTAAAGCAGTATTAAACCCAGAAGTAAAAATGTAATACATTGCAGCTTATTATTATTATTATACAGGGTTTATATAGCGGCAACAGTTTGCGCAGCGCTTTACAACATTAGGGCAGACAGTACAATTACAATACAATTCAATACAGGAGGAATCAGAGGGCCCTGCTCATTAGAGCTTACAATCTAGGAGGGAGGGTTAAATGATGCGAAAGGGTAATAGCTGTGGGAGATGAGCTGATGAAGAAAATCAAAGTGCAGTTGTTAGGTGGAGGCAGGATAAGCTTCTCTGTAGAGAAATGTTTTCAGGGATCGCCTATTTGGAGACAGTCTGACAGATTGGGGTAGGAAATTCCAGAGTATGGGAGAGGCTGAGGGGAAGTCCTGGAGGCGAATACGGAAGGAGGTGATGAGGGAGCTGGAGAGCAGGAGGTCTTGGGAGGAGCGAAGAGGACGATTAGGTTGGTATTTTGAGACTAGGCTGGTGATGTAGCTGGGAGCAGAGTTGTGGATGGCTTTGTAACTTATTGTTAGTATTTTGAATTTGATTAGTTGGACGAGGGGCAGCCAATGGGGGGATTGACAGAAGGGGGTAGCAGTTTGCTGAGCGGGGTATGAGTCTGGCAGAAGCATTCCTGATGGACTGGAGGGGGGATCGTCTATTTAAAGGTAGGCCAATTAGGAGGAAGTTGCAGTAGTCAAGGCGAGAGATGACCAGGGAGTGAATCAGGAGCTTTGTGGTTTCATTGGATAGAAAGGGACGTAGTTTAGAAATGTTGCGGAGGTTGAGGTGGCAAGCTTTGGAAAGTGATTGGATGTGGGGCCAAAAGGAGAGTTCAGATTCCAGGAGAACACCAAGCACCCTGACATGTGGGGATGGGTGGATGGTTGTGCCATTGCTCTCGACAGTGAAGTCAGGGGAAGAAGCACGTGGGGGAGGAAATATTATGAGTTTGGTTTTGGACAAGTTGAGTTTGAGGAAGTGGTGTGACATCCAGACAGATATGTCTGTTAATAAGTTGGTGATGCGTGAGGAGACTGGTGGAGTGAGTTGGGGGGTGGAGAGATAGATTTGGGTGTTGCCAGCTGTCAGGAAAGATGAAGAACTCCTGTTTCCATAAGAAGAAACACGGTGCGCAGGCGCATGCACGAACGAACGGACGGCACGAACGTTCGTGCGCACGCGTGACCGGGAGGCGTGCATTCCCGTTCGTAACCGTTCGTAAACCGCCAAATGGGCTATTTAAACCGGACAGTGACATGAGATGAGTGTCGTTTGGTCTACAACGTTCCTGAGATTCCTGTTTCCTGTTTATTTGCTGAACCTGTTCTTCTGATCTACCGGCTTGCCCCTGACACCGCTGCTATTTGCCTGCCCTGACCTTTGGCTTCCCTTGACAATCCTCTTGCCTGCTCCTCTGTACTTCGCTGCCAGTCTGTTGCCGACCCAGCTTGGACCCGACCATCCTTCTGCCTGCTCCTCGGTTCCTGATCCGCCTGCCTGCTGCCTGTTCCAGTCTGTCTACGGCCTTCTCATCCAGCATGACCTGCTTGGTCCAGCCGTACAGGGCTATCGTCAGCTGTTCCCCGGAGTTCCTTTCCTGCTCCAGCTAGCTGCACCTCCAGCCCTGCCTGTGACCATTGCACCTGTGTTCCAGTCAAGCACTCGTGCCATTCTGCACTCTTAAGCCTCCTGTTCTCCATACCAGGGGTTCCTGAGTCAGGATTGTAAGAGAGGCTGTCCTCAGCAGTTGCAGACTCCACCACCAGATATGTGACACCAGCATAGAAATTATATTGAAAGCTGTGAGAGGCTATCAGCTGGCCCAAGGAGGAGGTGTAGATTGAAAATAAGAGAGGTCCAAGAAGAGAACCTTGGGGGACCCTGACAGAGAAAGGAAGAGGAGAGGAGGAAGCAGAATTGTAAGTGACACTGAAGGTGCGTTGGGATAGTTAGGATGAGAGCCACTCAAGAACACAGTGACGGAGACAGAGGGAGTAAAGTTTTTTGAGGGGGAGGGGGTGGTCAACTGTATCAAAGGCAGCCGAAAGGTCCAGAAGTAGGCGTACAGAATAGTGTTTTTTGCTCTTAGTAGGTCATTTGTGGGTTTTAGAAGAGCAGTTTCTGTGGAGTGTTGATGGTGAAATCCAGATTGAATGAGATCAGGAAGAATATTCTTAATGAGGTGGTCACTCAGTTGGTTGTAGACCAAGTGTTCAAGGAATTTAGAGGAAAAGGGGAGCAATGTGATAGGGCATAGATTGTTAAGATTGGTAGGGTCCAAAGATGGCTTTTTAAGTATGGGGGTGACCAATGCATGTTTTAGAGTGTTGGGGAAGATGCCAGAAGAGAGGGAGGGTTTGAAGACGTGAGTTAGGGAGTGTAGGATAGAGTCAGAGGGTGACCATAGTATTTGATAGGGTCCAGAGGACAGGGGGTTAGGTGGGCATTAGAAAGCAGTTTAGTAACTTCATCTATAGTAGCAGGTTTGAATAAGGGGAGTGTCAATTGTACCTGTTGACATGGGGTGTTAACTGGGGGAGATACCTGTAGAGTGGAGATTTCATCACGAATTGTATCAATCTTGTTTTTGAAGTGAATAGCAATATCTTGGGCAGTGAGTGAGTTAGATGGCGGAGGCGGTGGAGGACAAAGTAGAGAGTTGAAGGTAGAGAAGAATTGACAGGGACTGAATGAAAAGGTGTTAATAAGAATAGTAAAATAGGTCTGCTTGGCAGTGTAAAGGCAAGAATTGTATTTTTGGAGGGCATCTGTTTGCCAGGGTTGTAGGGGTCGAGGTCTGATTTTGTATGTAGTGAGTTGAGCGAGCTTGTCCAGGGTGGAGGACAGGGATTTATTGTAGACGGAAGTGGCTTGGTTGGGGCAGGACAGGGGTGACAATTTTTCATAGAGGTGGTCAGTAGCAGAATAGAGGAGAGAAGGGATGAAGTGGCAAAGGTTTCTATGGGTGATGGTTGTACGATTGGAGGAAAAGGTGGTGCAAGACAGGAAGAGAGAGAAACTAATAAGGTGGTGGTCGGAGGGAGGAAAAGGATTGTTGGAGAGGTTGCATGTAGCACATAGGTAGGAGAATACAAGATCAAGGGTGTTTCCATCAGAGTGAGTAGAAACCTGTACCCATTGTTTTAGGTCAAATGAGGAAGTTAGACTAAGAAGTTTAGAAGTAGGAGGAGTGTTTGTATTAACATGGATTTTGAAGTCACAGAGAAGGATTGTGGGATTTTCAGAAGAGAGAAAGTAGGATAGCCAGGCAGAAAACTCATCAAAGCTGACAACGGTCCAGGAGGCCGATAGATCACAGCAATTCTTAGGGAAGTTGGAGAGAATAGCCGCTTGCCGACCGCTGGTCGGCAATTGACGGCGACAGAATGGCTCTGTAACGCAAATCGCCGTCATCGGCGCTCACTGTGTACGGGGGGGGCCAGGGAGCGGGTGCGGCGGCTTCGATTGCCGCCGGCCACCCGCGATGCCCCCCCCGGAGCGAATGAGCGGAGGTCCGTGTATGTAAACACGGACCTCCGCTCTGTGTGAGGGGGAAGGGAAGTGATCACAGCCTTCCTGTAAGTGAAGGCTGTGACCACTTCCTTTCCCCAGCTAGGCAAGTCCCCCTACAGTAAGAACACGCCCAGGGAACACAGTTAACCCTTAGAGCGCCCCCTGCAGGTTAACCCCTTCACTGCCAATGGCATTTACACAGTAATCAGTGCATTTTTATAGCACTGATCGCTGTATAAATGCCAATGGTCCCAAAAAAGTGTCAAAACGTTCCGACATGTCCGCCCCAATATCGCAGTACCGCTAAAAATCGCAGATCGCCGCCATTTTTAGTAAAAAATAAAAAAAATTAAAAACCCCAAAAATGAATTCTCATCATCCGTAAACGCGGCCACTTTTGCGCAAACCAATCAATAAACGCTGATTGCGATTTTTTTTATCGCAAATATGATGAAGAATATAAATTGGCCAAAAACGGTGAAAAAAAATGTTTTTTTATATTTTTTTTTTGGATTTGTATGTTAGCAAAAAGTAAGAAATTTGGGTTTTTTTGCAAAATTGTCGCTCTTCTTTTGTTTATAGCGGCGATCAGAAATGACGCAGCGGTGATCAAATACCACCAAAAGAAAGCTCTATTTGTGGGAAAAAAAGGACGCAAATTTCGTTTGGGTACAACGTCGCACGACCGCGCAATTGTCAGTTAAAGCGACGCAGCGCCGAATCGCAAAAAGGGCTCCGGTCCTAAAGCTGGAAATCCTTCCGGTCCTTAAGTGGATAGACGTATACAGTGAGCTTCAAATGATGAGAGGGAGGAGAGTGAAGAACCTGGAAGGTGCTCTGTGGGGATAAGAGGAATCCCACTCCACCTCCCTTGCATCCATTAGGCCTACGGGAGTGAGTCCAGAGAAGGCCACCGTGAGAGAGGGAAGCAGAAGAAGGAGTATCAGATTCATGGAGCCAGGTTTTGGTGACAGCAAGTAGATTAAAGGAATTACTGACAAAGAGGTCATGAACAGCTGTGAGTTTGTTGCAGACAGAGTGGGCATTCCAGAGGGCACAGGAGAAGGGGAGGCTGGTTTTGGGAAGAAGGGGAATGGAGACTAAATTGCGTAGATTGCGACTACTGCCAGAGGGTGTGGGGTGATGGTGATGGGTGTGTTGGGTACAGTTAAAGAAGGGAGGCCCAGGGTTTGGGGAAATATCTCCAGGGGCTAGGAGAAGCAGAAGAGTAAGGGAGGTAATATGACAATACGATTTATGAGGGGACATGCTTCAGCATCCTGGGGGTGTTGTTAGCATATGGGCTTATAAAGAGGTGATGAGTGCAGTAATAGGGAGAGGGGAGAAGTGAGGGCAATATGTACAGATTGTGGGGTGGGGAAGGGGGGTGAAGAAAAGAGAGTTTGAGGGGAGAAAGGCAGCAATTGTGAAAAGGAGAGGTAAAGAGTGCATGTTTCAGAGAGGTAAGTGAGATGATTTAGGAGTGAAGTTACCTGCAGTCTGGTGGTTTGTAAGTAGTTTGCTGTTGATGTTTGCTTTGTGCAAATCGCTGTAGTGCAAGAGCAGAAGTGCCCACTTATTTAAAGAACCCCACTTTTTTGGAAGAACACCTCTGCATGTGTCACCCCCTATATGTGCTACCAGTTGTTAGATGCGAAGGCTGCATTGGTTTTCAATTTTAGGCTTTCCTTCTTCTATTTTCATCTTGTGATCATACCAGTAAGTCTTTTATTTTTCATCAGTATAAGCTTTCTTGCAGATGTAGCAGTGAGAGGTTTGAGACAAACCATTTACCACTGACAGAGGTGCTTACAATGATCAGCTTTTATTCATTTGTATAAAACCTTTATACCAAAATAAATCTGCTAGTTCATCTAACACTACCTCCTCCAAGACTGACAATACTGCTGTCCAGAGGTGTCTCTGTTTCTCCTTCATCCAGAGTGTAGGCACCCTAATAGAGGAATTGTGTTACTGGTCAGATCACCAGGTGAAAACAGAGGGGAAAAGCCTAAAAAAAAGAAAACAAATGCAGCCATAACATCTAGTGTTTGGTAAGCTCCAATATATCACATTTTCTTTTTTGGGTTTAATTCCGATTTAAAGCAGAATTCCAGATTTTCCTCCCCAAAACAACAGACGCATCGTGCATGTAAATGAATCACAGCTACACTATCATTTTATCTGTATCTTACCTTATTTTGCTGTAAAAAGCAAGTTTCAGTGTGACGTCACTCCTCCTCCTGGCTGAATTTCTAAATTCCCTGACTTCCTGTTTCTTTATTTACCAGTCCTGATACTACATGTCCCATCATGCTTAGAGCCTCTGTAGTTTCAGGGCAGGCTATGGGAATCACTTGTAGTAGTTATGGGAGTTGATGTGGGTGGTCGGAATGCAGGAAGGGCTATGGGAGGTTATTATGAGGGTGTTTTCTTCATGTGTAAATTAATCAGATCACTGAGAGCAGGGCTCTGGGAGGGGGGGATTTGGGGGGCTGAGCTCTGGGAGGGC